>CABIKL010000034.1:0-39269 GCA_902196195.1 Aptinothrips rufus | reverse complement strand
AAAGGGTGAACCTTCAAAAAGTGGCATCTCTTAGTGCCCACCCGATAAATTTGAGTTTATCTCAAATACCGGTGTGTGGCATCAGGAAGATTGGCCAGACTTGAGAAGGTTCCTTTACGCGTCAGCAGTAAAATTCACACACCGGTTGAAACATTCTGTAGCTAGACAAATAAATTTCTACTTGTTTAAAAGGTGAGGGATCATAAAAAAAATAAAGAAACTTATAAAATATTTTTACTTAAATTTTATTTCCAATATCTTTGCCACTGTGAACCTTTCAGTGAAACTGACAAAGTGGAATTGTCTTTGATCCAGACATATTCCTTGGCATTTACATTGCATTTGCCTTCTGACCTTTTCTGGCACACAAGTTCTGAAGGACTTGATCAGTATTCTCCTTCACTGGATTGAATAGATAGGAAACTGCGTATTCACTTTTGCATTACACTCAAAGTACAAAAATACAAACGAAAAATTAGACAAAATTTGAAAGAAAATATTCAAGACACAGTACTGAAAAATGGGGTGTCCCCAATGAAATTTTCAAATCCAAGAATCTTCTGGAATGCATTCTACAAATGAGCAATTTAGTCCTGAGCTACCGCACATTGCACAACAAGTAAAGCCTTACTTCATTAGCTATAATACTCATAGGAATTGAAACTACAGTATAATCCTGCAATTCCAACAATACATTAATTTCTAAATAACTTGGCAGTGTAAAGAAAACTACAAAATGAAGACGCTGACGAATCACAGCCAAAAATTTGGTACATAACATCCGTAAGTGCAACTAACTTGCCAAACACTAATTTCATGGCAGAAGACAGAACACTTATTTTAAACTCATGTTATGTTACCGTCGGTTGTATGACTAGATGCATAAAATTAATATTTGAAAACAATGTAGGAAGGAGAGTTTCAAATGTAACAAACTTAAAAAGGAAGAAGGAGGCAGAAAGAATATGATGGTAAGAAGGGTGTTGGACTGAACTGAAGCAAATAAGAAATTAAGTACACGGCATGCAAACACATTAAAAATGTTGGGTTGATAGGCACATTGTTTTCCGAAATACAACTCCAAGAACGTTTCAAAATAAATAATAAATTACAAAGTATACTAAGCTTTGGTAAAAACAAATGAGGAAAAAAGACGAAAATGTTATTTTTTGACATGGAAGAAAGTTAAGATCATAATAAAAGGGTAAAAGATCAGGCAGTACATCTTATGAGTCTTTCTCAAATAAGGATAATCTTCTTTTTAGTTCGGCAATTTCTTGGTCTCTTGATGCTACAGCCTCTTTTAGAAGTCTTATTGTTTCATCTTTAGACGCCAACTGAGAGCTCACATCACTTTCCAAATTGGCACGTAATATAGAGTCTACTCGTTGAAGAAGGGCACTGGCTGAGGGACGCAAATTTGGCGACACAGCAAGTAGATCACTCATGAGCCCAGCCTGAAAATTGTTATCAATTATATTTTTGTTTTTATATGTCATTAAAACACAATAAATGACATACTCACAACATGAGGCCATGTTGTCGATAACTCTGGGGGAATGTATCCGGTTCTTAGTTTCTGTATAACTTTGCTCCTTTCCATATCAGTATGAAACGGTTGTAGTAACTCAAGAAGCACAATACCCAAACTATATATGTCACTCTGAAATCAAATGAACAACATTAAAAATGTAAAACAAGAAATCTATTTGAAACAGAACTAATGGTAGATGCACTGGCAATCTAGGTAGGTAGGTACCTTTGCAGTGCACTTCCCTCGTAGTTGTTCTGGAGCGGCATACATTCGAGTTCCCACTTCCCCATGATGTTCGCCAACAACTCCGGTGCTATCAACTCGGCTCAATAAACAGCAGGACAGACCAAAGTCTCCAACCTGAACCTCTTTCAAGTCGGCATTGACAAAAATATTGCTTGGCTGTAAATGTCATTTTAGAGCTAGTTAGAACAACTTAAAACATGAAAAAATTTGCAGTCTATTTCTACACTTAAACAGGATAAGGCAATAAAAACATGACAATACCTTTATATCATGATGCACTATTCCCTGCGAATGTATGTAATCCACACCACGAACTATCTTCCGAAACAAATTGAGAGCTAAGATTCCCTCACTCGACTTTGATGCCAAGGGATGGGCTGGTAAGGAAACATTACGAACATCTAGCCACTGTCTCAAGGTGCGTTCACATAATTGCATTTGAACATACAGTGTTGCCCAATTACGCTGCAGAAAAGAAAACAAAGAAGGTTCAGAAATAACAGAGACAATGACTGACCACAAATGGATATTGCCTACCTGGAGAAGAATTTAGTGTCATAGTTACCAAGAATCTAGAGGTGGTGACATCGCACCATTGATTATCTTGATTATCTTTTGCATTCATTGGGCAAAGCACGGCTTCATCTGAGCTTCTTGAAGTATCAGATTCATCACTGCTGCTAATGTTTGCCACTTGCATGGACTTGTCAGTTGAACTACTACTGTCTTGCTTAAGAAAAATTGATGATCCAATCAAGTCCGAGAGAACATGAGTTCTCGACTTCACCATATTAGTACATAAATTATTGCTACCTTCACTGGATAACACAGAGTTTTTATTATGTTTGGGGCTTTTGCTGGTACCACTTCTGCTGTCAGTGTCAGGGGAGGTATCTTGGAAGACAATATCAATGGAGTCCTCAGTAGTGACTGAGGGAGCTGGCGGAAGAGGCAATCTGCATCAAGCATGCCCCATTTGTCATTAGAACAGATTCACAAGCAAGGATAGAAAGATCAAAAGAACATAACAGTAATACCTCGATGTTGAATTGACAGAAATAATTGATATTGAAGCTCCTTGAGGTACACTACTATGAGAAGATTTACGCAACCGTGCTTTCTGAGCATCATCATCCAATGGCTCAAGCCATGCTGCCTTGTATGAAACAATATTTGGATGGTTAAGCCGTGCAAGCATCTTGACTTCCTTAAGGCTTCGAAGAAAACCTTCAACATATCTGTACCTGGAAAACACAAATAAATTTTATAGACAAAAAGTTTAAAAAAATATAAAACAGCAGAATGCAGTACCACTCACAATGACCATGCACTGAAAATAAAGGAAATAAAGGTTGTGCGGCTGAAGACCATTACCTTAGAAATATCTTTTTGATGGCATACTGGCCTCCATCCAACTTGTTACGCACTTTGTAGACATGGCCGAAGCCCCCTTTTGCTATGTATTCAAGCTCCTGATATTCATGTCGATAACGCGACCATTCAAGAACTTTCTCAGAATTCAATTTTATATCCACATCAACATTTGAGCTACACAAATAAAAAAATTATGAGTTATTAAATTTAGAAAAAAAAAAAAAAATTGAAATGAACTACTTCAACAAAATGTGATCAAACCTTGGCAAAGGAAGCAATATGTTTCGTCCGCCTGGTGATTGAGTAGATGATTTGGCAACAGTTAAAAGTTGATAGAGGGCCCTTTGATAATGGCTTCTCATGAATTGAAATTCTTCTATCGTATATGTGTCATCAATGAGCTGCATTTGGTGAAGTCTTTCACATATAACTGCAGAGAGCGCAAAAAAAATATTTTACTATGATATGATTTACTGTACAAATAAACAGCTAAGACTACAATTTGCAAAAATTTGCTACCCACCATGATAAAGTTTCTTTTGTTTCCCAGAATCTTTCTCCATCAATTTGCACAACTGATCAATGAGTGATTCTACTAATAAACTAGTAGGTGAAAAGCGAGTCAAACTTTGAACAGGTGCTGGGGAACGAGACCCCAAGCTCCCCAAGTCGCCTCCTGTATCACTCTTTGTTCCATTTTTATGAAGAGAACTTGCAGTAACATTACCAACAGCATTCACTATTGAGGCATTTCGTCTATTCCCTTCAGACAAGTTTGGTCTTCTTTTCTGAGTATATTTCTCACGCACATGTGTCTTTGATATTTTTGCCTGGTCAGAGATGAGAACATTTTGCTGAGCTGCATATGATTTCTTATGATAGCTTTCTGAAGACAGGCAATCAAATTGTATGGTATGATCTTTCTCGTTGACTTTAAAATCTGACTCGTTCAGGTGACAAGTCTCTGTCTTCTGTAGTTGGCACTTCTTCTCACCAAGTTCACCTTCAAAATCATTCTCCCCCAAAGTACAAGCACTCTTGGAACTCTGAGAATGGTAGGTATTGTTTTTTTGTTCATGTGCTGATAGAGCTAGAAAATTAAGAAGGTGGATCAGATCAGCAAGTAATGTTCAGGATGGTGCATTTAAAACACATTTTCCATCACAACTGGAAACCAAAAATACACATACCAGAGTCAAATGTTGTGATAGTTTTCAGATGTAGCCATGCATTGCAATTGTTGGCTGAGCTTACATCACTGTTCACATTCGTCTCTTTGAATTCTTCTCTTTCACTGCAGCTAGTGGGCACTTTATACTCATTGCTGCTAGAATAATCCACATCCTCCATGGCGATTACAGATCTGAAAAAATTAAATATAAACAAATTTGTTGACAAATTGGAAGGCGGAATAGGGATAAACCTAATGAACCTCGATTAAATCAATACTGTGACTGACAAAATTTATTCCAAATTATGATAAACAATTCAAAATTAAATTGGTTTCTCAATCCATCCACTATGGAAATGAAAAATCTTCTTACCTCAACAAACAGAGGACATAAAGAAAGATCTAGAAGGTAACTGAAAACAAAATTTAATTACTTTGAAATTCAACGAACGAAGATACCATTCTTAATTCTTCCAAGGGCGAACAAGCGTATTATTTCTGTACCAAAAATTCATCGTTCCACGTAATCTGAGTAATGACAACAAAACGTATGTTTTGAGGGGCATAACCATAAAGACCAGGCGGACTATGTACAAGTTCAGTGAAACGTCAATAAAAGAACCAGGACTTCATTAGGAGTTGCCAAACATACTCACATTTGTGCATTGTATTTGACTGGATCCAATTCTGCAACTGTTACAAAACATGACACAAACAGCAACGGAATTTTATTGACTTGGAAAGTAGTATCAGGTTATAAATGGCAGATCTTCGCGCTGGCGAAACAAAAGACTGGCGGCTGACAAAGGAGGTGCTGGAGAGCGCGAAGTACAAAGATACCAGGCAAAGAGACCCGTTGGTTTGAGCTTGTCTGACTGATTGATGGTTGGGCGAGATCCTCAAATAGTTCTAGTTGCATGTTTCACAAGAGCATCTTTAAAATTCAGCCCAGAGGGATTTTTTAAATTCGGTTACACAAATACCTATCATGACTTAAAGCAAAGAAGAACACAAGCTACTACAGAAGTAATCAGATTTTATTTTTCATCAAGAATTTTCTGCACAGTTGAACTACTCACACTTAAAGGCGAATTCACAGAGAAATTTTGGGAAAATTCCAAAATTGGTTCTACCCTCATGCATATCTAACACAATAATGTTACAACTTTGCATATTGGAAAAAGAGGGGGGAAAGGTGCATGTGAGTGTATAAACATTGCTGTGCTATTTTAGGTATGTTTTTAGATTGTCTTCATAATATATGATGGACCAGCATTTATGACCTCACAGGAAACATATGTGTTTGGTTGATGTATGCTTCATGAGGCAAAGACATGAGTGTCACAATACAGATATTGCCCATTAACATATGATGTCAAGTGTATACGCAATGTCTTGTTCACAAATAAAGATAAATTGCTACGAATTATAAGAATAATAAATAGAAGTCAACACATATTTCATTTTACAGCAAGTGAAATTAATACAAAAAAATGAGAATGGCACAGCTATGAACGCTAAATACCTCACCTCATTGAGGCATTTCACAAATTTCATTTGCTCTACAGGATATTTCACAGCCCACAATATAAACCAATGAAACAAAAGCAAACATATAGATTGCTTCTTCTCATGTTCATTAGTTCATTAGGAAGTCGATTAAAATTGACAGAACTGAAGGTCTATCTAATTTTCTGCTGTAAAGCAAGCGTATAGATTGCTTGTTTTCACATTCATTAGATAGTCAATTAAAATTGACAGAATTGAAGATCCATCCAATTTTCTGCTTTAAGATGAAAATTTACAACAGCAGAGGTAAGCAACAGACATGAGCATCTGTTCTTGATCACACATCAGATTTATTCACCTAAAATCCTTGAAGTCCATTGTAAACTTTGAAGCTAGAGTCCTGTCCAAGTAATTTCTGAATTGCTGTAGGGGAAAAAAGAAAAGATAGGAATGATTCAAACCATAACCACATCAACAAACGCGTGTTAAAAAATAATAAAAAAAGAAGAAAAAAGGTATGCATGTAGTTTGAATAAGGAAAAAAAAGTACCTTCCCTCTCCTCTTCCATAAATGATTTCTTTGGAAAATCGACATCAAAGGTAATAATAAGAGCACCATGTAAATTATTGTTTTCAAAGTTAGGCATGCCCTCTCCCTTTTTCCTAATCTTGGTACCAGGAGGAGTAACTTTGTCTCTAGAAACCTTGAGTAAACACACAAAAAAAGATAGTGAACAATGAAATCAGAACAATACAATAGTAACCAAAGGAAGAAAAAAGCTACTTACTGTTACTTTGTGACCATCTAGATGTGTAAGTTCAGTAGAAAATCCAATTAAAGCATCTTGCAGTGATATTGTCATATTGGTGTATAAATCATCTCCACGACGCTCAAATCTGCTATGGGTTCTTGTTTTTATTTTCAAAATAAGATCTCCAGGTTCTCCATCAACATGCGGCTCTCCTTCAGCAACGAATTTTGTTTCTTGACCGTCAACCATTCCTGCCTCAATTTCAATCTCTAATGTCCTCTCCTCATTAACCAACCTGAAGTAAGAGAAAGATTAAGTAAGATATGTTTAACAAATACTGTGATAACAAGTTTCAAATTGGTGTATAATACGTACTTAACATTTGGACATTCATCGCAAACAGTTTGTTGCATCATTTGGAAACGGCCTGGTCCTAATGATTTTGTAACAACCTCTTGTCGGCAATTACATTTTCTTGTTCCTTTGGCTGGTTTCATTACTGGTTTGTTTCGAGTTATCTGAAGATCAAGAAAATAAATGATATTTTAATATGTGGAAAAAAGAAATCCTTACTTAAAAACATGACAACATCTTAACAGAACTGCCTAGAGCTCAACTCACCTCAACAAAATTACCAGAATATAACTCCTCAAGAGTGACCCAAAGATCCATAACAATATTAGCTCCTTTGGGAGTTTCATGTTGATGGTCATGCTGATTGCCAAATGGGAATCCAAAATCACCAAAGAAGCTAGCAAAGGGATCACCGTGGTTCATCATCCCTTCCTTTTTCAAACATTCCTCTCCACACCGATCATACTGCTCTCTCTTTTCTTGGTCAGAAAGAACCTAAAACATACCGATGTAAATACAGCTCGAAATACAGTTAGGACATGATTTAATGCAGAGATTTGTCAGACCAAGAAAGACCCATTTTTAAAGATGCATTGTTATTAGAACAAAACAAAATCAGAAAAAATGACACAAAAAGATTTTTACCTCATATGCTGCTCCTAAATCTTGAAATTTGCTCGAAGCATCAGGATCCCCTGCATTCTTATCTGGATGAAGTTCTTTAGCTAGTCGTCGATATGCCTTCTTAATTTGGTTAAGATTTGCATTGCGTGGTACTCCTAATATAGAATAGAAGTCCCTCCTGAAATGAAAATATTTTCAGTCATATTATGACACAAATAAATAAATTCGATGAAAGAAAACAGAAGATGCAAGTAAGGTGAATGGTGAGTGAAAAGAAAAGTAAAATGAGAGGCTTGAATTTTCAAGAGAGTAAAATGGTTGCATTGGGCAGCGAAGTAAACGTCTAAATTTTTACTTAAGATTTCAATTTTATTATGTATGTGGCATAAAGCGGATCCTTCCCATCCACTTAGCACATATAACATAAGATCTCATTCAAATAATGACAGTCACAGAAAAAATAGCACCAATTTCAGACAATCATATTTATAACTGGTCGATTACGTACCCACACTGAACAGCAATTAAGCACAGAAATAAGTTTATAACCAAAACAATACAGGTTTTCATCGCAGCCATTGCAAGCAGCAGACAACAGTCACTACACTACAAAACTTGAATAAGATGTGGTAAAATCCGATTGGTTGCCGGGTTGGTGCAATATTCGCACAAACATGTAATAGACACGATGAATACGCCCCGCTTAGAACCGTCGTGCCTATTCGCAGTGGGGGGCATGTGATATGTGATGTGTCAAAAGAGAAACAGAAGCAGAAAGAAGTCGCAGACTTCCAAATTATTTTGAATCACGGCAGTGGCTAAGTTCGTTCGCCATGGTTGACGAATCTACTAGAAAGACTTTGAGTAGTATTCCACTATTAAAAACCAAAGCTGGGCCTCGTGAAAAAGAACTTTGGGTTACTAGATTAAAAGAAGAATACCAAGCCTTAATCCAGGTATTGCAACAGGAAGAATATAAATAAATAAAATTTAGCTCCGTGCGTCTTGTCTTCTCCCCATTTTAATTACTTTTTTTTAAAATATATATATGTATATCTTGTGCTGCATCAATACATGATGTGATGCTTAACACCTTGAATGCTATTAGCATAAACCATACTAATTCTGCAATGCACAAACACTTTTTCTTTAACATGTCACCGCTTAATGTGAAAATTGTCTCCACACCTCTGTATTTCATGCATGTGTATCATATCCTAATACTTGAAAGTTCTGCGGAAAACAGTCCTGACTTGTACGTTTCGAAGACACTTGACATTGTCCATATGGTGCATGCAGCTTTTCATCCAATTCAAAAACGATTTGAAGTAAAATTAAAAACTTGTGCTTTTCTTTGGGTTTTCTCCATCCCATTCCTAAACATCAATATTTTTGAAATGTTCCTTCTATTTATTCATGTGTAGCAATAAATAACTCACTGTGGCCGTATAAAGTTAGCGCAATTAACACGATTAACACATGAAGGCAAGGGGTGAGGAGGAGGGAGCTGTCCCGCCAGTCTCCTCCTCACCCCTTGCCTTTATGTGTTAATCGTGTTAATCGCGCTAACTTTATACGGCCTGTAAGTGGAGGAACCTTGTCAAATTTTGAAACTATGGACTTAAAAATGTCAGGTTTTGACAGCTTAAAAAAAAAATACTGACACTGCAGGTAGTTTTCAATGTGTATTCATATTTTGGTTTCAGACACTTTTCTCAAATTTACATCAGAAGTCGCATTTTCCCATCTCACTAAGTCAAACTATGTCTTTTTCAGTATGTTCAGAACAACAAAAGTGCAGATAATGACTGGTTTAGGCTTGAATCCAATGAGCAAGGAACACGTTGGTTTGGAAAATGCTGGTACATTCATAATCTTCTTAAGTATGAATTTGATGTTGAGTTTGATGTAAGCATTTCAAATTAGTCCCACCTTTGTAATCTTTACAAGTACATTATTGCAAGAAGAGGTCTCCATCAAAGTGTATATGTTTTTCTTTCTAGATTCCTGTCACATATCCATCAACAGCCCCAGAAATAGCATTGCCTGAGTTAGATGGCAAGACAGCTAAGATGTATCGCGGGGGGAAAATATGTCTCACTGACCACTTCAAGCCTCTGTGGGCTAGAAATGTTCCTAGATTTGGTATCGCTCATGCTATGGCTCTTGGTGTAAGTTGAATGAAATTTTCATTTCTCAATTTGTTATATTCATGCTTAGCAAAAATAAAATATTTGTTCTTTTTTCTTACCTAGCTTGGACCATGGTTGGCTGTGGAAATTCCAGATCTCATTGAGAAGGGAGTAATCCAATATAAGGAGAAAACTGAAGGATGAATGCTCTTCAACAATCAATAAAAAACAAGTGTCTTTAGCAGCACAACAACAACCTTATTTTTTGAATATTGGAAACATTAGAACATCAATACTGAAAAATTTTATCATAACTGAAGAACTACTTGATGGTTTCACAAAAGTAGCATTAAGGCGAAGTAATAGAGAATTTTACTGCACAAAGCAAAGCTGCTTTAGTAACTGAGCTGGAACTCACTGTATCGCTCTCTGAATGTTTGTGAGGTATGTCTTGCTAGATATGGATTTTTATCTCCTAAACAATAAAAAAGGATTTTTTAAATGCTTTGTTTTTTAAATAACTGATATATTTATACTATAATTCATTATATCTATTAGTTACTGCCATAACATTTTTGTACATGCCTGTGGCCCCTTTCAATACACTTGAACAATACTGAGAAATCAAGTTCAAGTGGAAAATAAAAAGCATGTAACAGGATGAGCTATATACAACATATCAAGCAAAACCAAGAAATATTACTTCTGTAATTTGTATATCTATCAATCTGACATTTGAATAACAACCAATATCCATCAGTGGCTATAAAAAATAATTCACACAACCTTTCAGCATATACAAGGCCAACAGATATTCGTTGCACTCTTAACTGTAACTTAACCACCTATAGGAAAAAAAAATGAAGACTAGATTCCTGATTCAAAAGTAGGTGAAATAATGCCATAGCAATATACCTGGATTTTGGAAATTTATGTATGTTAAATAGCATACAACCCAGCACATCTTGCAAAGTGGGCTTCATCCTTCTCCCTCCTTTGAACATTCATATTCAAGTTCACATCACATCTCCAATAAAATAAAGTCCATCACAGAAAAAAGGAAAGAATGTAAAAATCAGCCATCCTAATGCACATGGTTTAGATGACATCACACAAATTACCTGCTGCAATATTCCAATAAGAAAAGCTCTTGTATTGTTTCGTTTATTGCCTTATGATTGACAGACTCCATTTCCACTAGAAAAAAACTTCAAAAGCCAAGGCCAAAATTTTCACCAAACACATTGAATGCAAAAATTGGGATCCACTGGCCCAACGGCAGTGATATGAACAAGAAAATGTAATCATTGTCCGAAATTCATAAATAGCAAAAATGGACATTGCAAGTCCTACACCCATTTAATAATAACACTCAAGAAAGAAAGACATGCAGTATGATTTCTGCATTTCCTACAAAAAGACTGCTTAACTTTTTGTTCCAATATTAGCAACACATAATTCTTTCTGTGAACCATCCTTTTCTAAAAACACTTAAAACAAACCTTTAACTAGAAACAAAAGTGGCTGACCATAATTTATAAGAAAATTTCTTTTCAAATACATACTTAACAATAATAAAAAGAGTGCCAAGTATTACAAATGGAACAGTACTAAGATTTTGAAAAAGCATTCTCAAGGAACAGATAACAATGCAACAAACGTTGAATAAAATTTAACATCCTACACATTCTGCCCCAACTGGGAAGGATGAAGATCTTTCCACAAAAACTGATTCACTCAATAAGGATGGTTTTGGTACACTATAAATCAACTCCTCTAGTTAAAAAACTGTACTTATCATAGACTTCTTTTCTAGAATGGGATGGGAGGTAATATAGGATTGTACAAAATACAAAGCAGATGTAACAAATATCATAACATCACCAGAGCCCTGCAGTTTTATCACAGCTTATGGCTCCCACTTCAAAAGTTACTTATTCTACCTACATATGTATCAGTCATCACAAACACATTATTCTTCCCCCAACAAAACAAAAAAACAGAAGAAAAAGAAGAATACCATCAAAACCAATTGTAACACATCATACTGTACAGTACTCCATCAGGGTTGATATAATACTGCCAAGAGGAAAAAGTGCAGAAAAACTTCCAAAAAGATCATTATAACTGTGTAGCCTGCTAAGCACTAACATTTTAAAACAACTGATTATGTTATCAAATATTAATAATGACTGCCTTGAGCTTAAAGCCTGATCGCAGTGTTGTCTGATTTTCACAATCTGATGAACACTATGAACTAATTTATTTGTTGGCACCAGTATAGCAAACATAAGAAGAGAAGGTAAAAAGTTTCATCAAATAAATGTGTTACATAACACCCTGATTGATTCTTCAACACAAGCAACCATACAATACCATAAGTTTAACAGTGTTGTAAAGCAAGCATGTGTAATTAATTTATGCAAAATAAGCATCAAACAAAAATGAACAACACTGTCAATTGTACAAAAATATGCTGACATACAACAAATCCAATGTGTTGCTATATAACAGGAAATGTGATTAAATGAATGGTTCTTTTCAGAAAAACTAAGCAAATTTACAAATAACATTTCTTAAGGAATGAAAGAAAACAAAAGCACTTGTACGACCCTAAACAAAGAGGGCAAGGAGAAAAATTATAACAAGCATAAAATTTGGTAAATGCTATAAGATTGGCATTGATGACCTAATGACATTACAGAAGACTATAAGTGCAAGTAATTGCAAAGAAATCATGCCAAATCTATGAAAGTACTGTTTCAAGTAGCATAGTCATTTAGCGCCTAAAACTTTTTACAGTACAGAATAAAAACAATCTATAAAAATAAAAGCAATATTGAAGCATTTCTTGGAGGAGTTCTACAACAAAATAAACGAGAGGAGTGAGGGTATATTAAGACAAAGCAATCGAAGTAAAATAATCATTCGCACGAAAGTTGTTGCCAAAATAGTATGGTACTAAACACCAAAAATTCTTCATACATCTCCGTTTGCCTTCGTATCAGATGCACATGACTAAATTACACAGAAGATTAAGCACTTCCTCAAAAATATTAAAAAAGCAAAAGTCAGTCTCAATACTAAAGGTAAGAGTTTGAGTTGACAGTTCCAACTGCTTGACCTTAAGATTTGTATTTAATACGTGGATAGTGAATTCAAAAGGTGACTGATACCAGACAAGCATTTTAAAAAATAGCTGGTTCCAAAAAGAGTGATTTGGGAGTATCATAATGAAGTGATGTACGTAATAAATGACTACAAGTATCTGATTTGCAGGGTATCACAACTGATTATTTCATATATATATATATATATACTACAAAATTTTCCTAAATTATGTTCACAATGACGTCTTCACTGGTCAGTACATCACAAAGAGGAATTAAATTCTTACTTGCTATTTGCAGAATGCGGGGCTCATTCCTTGAAGGTTCCGAAACTCTGGAATAAAAAGACAGAACAATTTTGATGATGAAGAGGCGGATTTTGATACACAAAGTAAACCCACGTACAGAGTGGCTGGTCGCTGTGAAATCTCATAGTTAGACTAGCCCGGCCCGAATGCTCCTGCCCGCCCAACTGCTCTCAGCGGGCTGGTCTAACTCCAAGATTTTGCAGCACCGGCCAGCTGCCTTGTATGCGACATTTTAAAGAGCAACAGATTTAAATAACGAAGATTTTAAACACAACTATATAATATTCTGAAGATGAGTACCAATGCAAGAGGCACAAATTATCAAGGAAAACAAAAATTTAGCAACAAATATATACAAGATTTACCTATTCTTGGCCAAAGCCTTCAGTTTCCTCAATGGCATAAATGAGCTTCTCAACCAATTGTTCATAACTCTTGTATGGTGGCAAATCAAGTCGATTAAAACATGTGTGTGATCGCGGTAGCCATGTGTCTTTTCCAACTTTCTCAATACAGAACCGTTGGGGTCCGTTACTCCCTAAGAACAAAAAACAGAGTAAATGTAAGAACACAATTCAGAATACAGTTATAATAAAAGTATAAGAGTGTACTAACCCATCAACTCAGGAAAGCCTCCAACAGGTACACGGCAAGTTCCTGTGACAAACTGGAGGAGACGCGCTCTCTTTTCATTGTCAGTGGCTCTCACAAACTAGAAAAAAAAATTGGGATTAATTAGCTAACATTAAACAAATTCACAAAGAGAGACATAATCTTTCAAACATTTTTATAACATACCTGCCAGAACCACACCACTTGCTTTGAGGACCGTGTATAATGCCTATATATGGTGTTGCGTTGCCAATCATCAACATCAACTTCTTGCATACCACACAACATAAGCTCTAACTCTCTTTCATCAAAGTACTTCAGCCACACTAGAGGGACAACTTCATCAAAGCCTTGGAGAAAATAGTTCGTTTGATCTTCAATCCCTCGAGTCATTCGCCACTCTGTCATCAACCTTAATGAAAAAGAGACGTAAATTAAAAATGAATGCAGATCATAAAAACAACATCCATGAATTAATTTAAAAATTTGTCTCAAAATAGACAAATAGCAAGCAAATATTTTATACAAAGATGACATTGTGGACATACTTCATATATTCCTCCTTGTTCTCTTCACAAACTCGTACTTTGTCTCCGTTTTCTTTCAATTCATGATGCATGACTTGTCCTAGAACTTCAAAATCTACACTAAAATACAGCTCCAATCCACATTCATCAATGTTGTTGTCACGTATCCAAACCAATGAGTTGTAAAACTCAGGATCAATGGATTCTATGTCTTTCATAATCAATTGCTTGTTTAGCATGCGTTTGTAGAATGGCATGGTAAACCCTGAATATATGAATCGACCATGATACAATGCCTGCACAAAAAAAATATTGATTCAATCTACCAATAGAAACAAGGAATGTTCTGAAACTTACATACCAGAAGTCTTCAAATACTAACCATGGCAATAAATCTGCCAATGAATTTAAAGTACAAAAGATGATCAGGATTAACATACGATGCAGGATTTATTTGCAGCGAATAATTGCTTTTGTTGGCATATTCAAACAAACAGTACATGGGATTTAAAACTTCATGGGATAACATGAAGAACCATTCCCTAGAAAAGGAAAATAGCGGTTTTACTTTCCACAGAGACAAGAAGAAAAGGGCATAACATGTAAAATTCAAATATTGATGTATTACCTTGATACTCCACCATAATCCAATCCTTCCTCTCCTCTGAAAATTATATACAATCTCTTTCGTAATTCATAGGCAGGAAGTCTCATTATCTGCTGATAGGAGTCATCAAATAATGTGTGACGAGATACAGATATCTTAATGTGGCTAGGAAAGGCATTGTTTTGACATAAGTAACGGAACTGACTTATTTTCCACCTAAAGGACCGTTCATATGCTCTTGGAACTCCATAAGCGCCAACAGGCATCCTGAAATATTACAAAGCAGTAAAAGTATATTCACAGTAGGGTCTCCCTTTCCTCAGCACAAAATTATATTCATTCACAAAATGTACCCTTTAGGAGCACCAGGACGAGGATCTTGGAATGTAGTAGTCTTTTTGTTGTGGTCTACAAAATAGCGCACATGATCTTCAGTGAGACGAATTTCCCAGCCGGGAGGCAGAGGTGGTTCATCCGCACCACCAACTTCTTCCCTAGAGAATGAAAAGATGAGGTTTCACTTTCCAGCAATGTTTAAGATGAAAACTGAAATAGATATAAATGATTCAAAACTTACCCTTGTGTGCGGGGATCTTCCCACTGAGTCACACGGTTCTTATGGTTACAGAAGTATGGACGTCCCTCAGGACCAATTCTCTTCTCCCAGCCCTCAGGGAGCGGTCCCAACGAGTCTTCTTCTTCAGCAATGGAGGAAAGATCTGCATGTGTTGTGGGTGGCTTTACAGGGAAACACAAACAGAAAATTTTAAAAACATAAACGAAAATGTACAACAAGCGATGATCACATAACCTATTAAAATAAATTCTCACATGAGGATAGAGGAAACGCTGATTCCCTTGAGTCATGACATGAGCTCTTTCACCCTGCCAGTGTTGGTAATGCTGCAGTCGCTCTGTTGAAGGTCTTTGCCAGGTCGTTGTTCGAGTGTTGTGGTCCACATAATAGATACGTCCCCTCTGATCTCGGCGTATTTCCCAGCCAGCAGGTAGCGGCTGTGGTCTTTCCCATGAGGTGCTACGAGTATTATGGTCAACATAGTAACGTCGTCCATACACATCATACCTCATCTCCCAACTAGAAGAGAAAAACAATGAGGCCTTAAAATGACAGTCTAATAAAAAGAAAAAAAAAATATCACAAATTAAATGCACAATCATTAAGTAAGAAGTGACTGACCCAGCCGGCAAAGGCTCTTCGACTGTAGCAGTGGCTCCTGGGACTCTGGGCTCTACTTCAGCTACGGGCCCTGCCACTGCCACTGTGGCTGCAACCCCCCCGCTGGCAACACCATTCGACAGTGCTGCTGCACTCGTGCTGGGACTAGCATTTGATTCTGTCTCTGCCGCATGATCAGGCTGTGGTTGAACGCCATTCACATGGTGGTGATTCAAAAGTTGAGCTTGAGGTTGTTCCTGGGGAATCTGAGCGGCTGCTGCCACTACTGCTGTGGCTCGTGCTAGCAAAGATAAAAACCAACATCAATTTCGTGCAATCTAGGGCTTTAAAGGGACATTCCCAAATCCAAATAACAGTGACAAAAGAAAAAATTACCAAACCATACCTGCATTGCGTGCCTCAACTTCTTGATGACTATGGCGAGCAACCTGGAGTTGGGAGTTCCCATTGGGCACACTGGCCACACGGGTGTAAGGGCGAACACGGAACCTTACACCATTTAATGCTAACCTAATTCCTGATGTTTCACCATTTGATGAACTCGATGAGCCTGGAGGCGTTCAAAAAGGAGTTGAGAATGGTTAGCAACTCAATTCGTACAGAAAAGGAATGTTATCTTACTGGGACAAGACAGACTACAAAAACGCTTACCAGGACTCCTAACCACAGCATCAGTCAGTCTACTTGAAGATGGTAAGGAATGTGATGAAGCAGGAGGATTAACAAAGTTCATATCAACTCTCATGCCGTGCATCAGAGTTATTAGCTCCCCGACCTTGACAGCAGCAGCATTCTGACTGTCAGAAGGTGTGCCTCTGTACAGATCTAGAGTTACTTCTAGGTATTCACATCTTCCATTGGACATATGCAGAATATCATATAAGCAAATGCGCTTTTCTCCCAAAATTGAATCTTTCCTGAAGGAATGATGATCCCACACACGATAGTGGAACAGTGAATGGGGAGTTACCAGGCTGAACAACAAAAACAATTTTTATGATAGGTAGTCATTACCACAGCATGGAAGTGATATGTGACAAAAAGATTTGCCAGATCAACATATAAAGAAAGTAAGAACAGCTTATGAAGGTACTTAAATTAAATTAGATTAAATAAACAACAGTCTTTCCCACTTGAATACTTGAGAGTAAGATAAAACATGCAATATATTCAAACCCAAATTATGCATCCATAAACAACAGAAAAAAAAGTAATTTGAACTTTGGGATCAGGAATCAGCAAAAAGAATTAAGAGCAGAAAAGGAAAACAGCAGCTTACACAGTGAAGTCTTCGTTCCATTTTGGCTGATATGTGCACTTGACTACCTCGGTCTTCCTTGGTGCCTTGTCATCAATCACTAGTTCAACATAAGGATTTGGTTTAAGGAAACCTCCAGGTCCTTTCAAGTGGGCACATTCAACTGTTGAATAAAATATACCGTGGATTAAAACAGTCAATGTTTCCCTTAATAAATAAGCCAAATAATTGTATCACTACTTACTTATAAGACTGAGCTGATGAAACCCAGGGCTTCCTGGTTCTGACATCATCAGGGCCCTTCAATTAACATGAATTACATAGGGAAGTTGTGGGTCAATATAAACCTAAAAAGAACAAAGAAACAAAGACTGATAAATTGTGATTAAAAGTACAGAATAGCAATCAAATCTAGTCGTATCATTAATACAAAAGGCAAAGAGCAGCCGTGCTTGAAAGTAAATGAATGTTTCCAGTACACATGAATAGCCATGGTCACTCATGATCAGAGTCACCTCAGCTAACACCAAGGATTGTGTCAATATGGCTATAACCGGCAAACCAAGACATTCAGTTTTTACTGAGCAAGATTCTGATTCTCCCTGCCAAGACGTAAAAAGTGCATATCAGGCAAAATAAGAAACAAAACAACCTTAACCATTGAATACGACGCAGTGGTATATACCATTCAAACTCAACAGACATGACAAGTTTGATGATAAATAATATTTCCTGAGAAAAATAGCCAATGAAATAAAATTTTCAGATAAAAAATGTGCAAAACAAGCATTTGCAAATCTCAATGGGCGTTACAAGTGCTTTTATAACCTTTCATCACAGGAAGATACATTTGAAATAGGCAAAAGAAACACACACAAAGAAGCAGAAAAGTGCTTGAGATATACGAATAGGAAGAAGAGTGATGCGAAATAGACGGAAAAGGCTCCAATACTCAAACAATACTTGACTCTGTGCGTGAAAAGCTGTAACTTTCTATTCAACTGTTGAGTTTCTCTGGCGACAGACTCACGAATAAGCTCAGACAGTCGGGAAATTACGTAGAAGTGTGTTAATTTACTTCACTCGACAACAAAAAGCTTATCACTTAACAATGTGTAAGACGAAAATAACAAAAATATACAAACACGTAACTGTCAAAGTAGCGAAAGTTTTCAGCCTTGAGAGAAGCACGAGAACTCAGGTCATTCCTTGTCAAAACTCACATGAAATTTTTAGAAGACACACAACTTGCATGGAAGCTGGATGCTCCAGAACTCCGTAACAAAGGAAAAGATAGTGTGATTATCAGTACTTATCAACAGAAAATCATCCCATTACAAATGACGTCATGATAGAAGATGATAGAAATAGAAAACGGCCAAATGCTGAAGAAAAAGTATAAGAAGAAAAACACAACGCCTTGTGTAAATTGCTGATGGGAAGCCAATGCAGACACCCACACCGACTCAAAATAAAAACTTCGGGGACCTTTGCCATTTTGCCATCTTGAAAATTCACACTATCGAAGGAATAAACCTTCAGCTATTTATAAACTTCGTTTTTAAAAAGGGCTACCACATCGTATTCCGCGCTTTTAATTTTGACATATATGGATTAGATGTTGTTGTACTCCTACGTGAATGTTCTTGTTTTTAATTGTGCGCTTTGTAGTTGTGTGTGGTGTTTGGTGTAAATGTCTGACAGTTCTCGCCATTCATGAACGCTTATATTAATTGAAGTATTTTATGCCACTATGTATTCTAATAATCACTCGGAGGGAGATGTTAGCTCAGTCTTGGCCATATTCTCCACGCTAAGCAACAGTGAGTTGAAAGAATTTTTGGAGGATGACGTCAAATTTGATACTTTTCTGAGAGATCAGAAACAGGTTAGTTTGTTTGATGAAATCCATTATTTATTTTTGTGGCATGGCAATCTTTGTTGTTATATTTGGTTACGTTTCACTCTTAAGTGACACCGTTTGTAACCTTATGTGTTTTCTATTTCTTTCAAGGTCAAAGATTTGGAAGACTTGGAGACAGAAAAGGAAATGGTTTTAGCTAGCAATAGATCTTTAGCTGAATTTAATCTTACTCGTCAGAGAGAATTGAATGAAGGAAAGTGTCGATTGCAGCAATTGAGTGATGAAGGACAGAAACTTCTGGAAAGTATAGAGTCAATCGCATCACAGCTTAGTAAGTTTTCTTGGTTTCTATTGTAGATATTACGATTACTTCAACACAACTTATAGAAACATTCTTTCGTTTCTTTTCCCAGAGGAAAAATCAGGTACAACAAATGCTGAAACAATATTGGCACTCCTCCAAACAGCAGCTGCAGAGATAGAAGAGGAATCGGAGGTATGTTTATGCCAAAGAGACAAAAATGGAATACTCAATAATGGTCTGCACAGCGTTTGACGGGTGTTCTTTCCGTACAGAAACTTGCAGAGCGCTTTCTAGAAGGGGAGACAGATGTTGAGACTTTCCTTGATCAGTTTCAAACAACACGGAAGCTGATGCACTTGCGTCGAGTTAAAGCAGACAAAATGTCAGACCTTCTGACCAAACAGTCTTCAGGAACATCATCAGGGCCTACTCAGGCACCATACCCTACATTCCCTGCCGGAGGTGTACCTTATTATCCACCTGCTCCTCCTGTTGGAGGAGCTCCTTATCCCATGGGATCATTCAACATGCCTCTTCCTGGAGGGTACCCTATGCCTCGTTATTAGCTTTGCACGTGCAAAATAATAATCATAACCATCACTGTTTGTTTTTTATGTTAATTAATATTTTCATTTTGTTATGCATAATATTTAGACAAATATATTTTTCTCTGTAACAGAAATGAAGTTTCATCCTTGTATGTCACATAACAGTATCAACATCCAAAGAAAATTCTTTTGTATTGCCTGGATTTCGGACATTGGATTTTTACCTATTCACATCACAGTGGAAAAATGGAATATGAAAGTAAGCAAATAAGTCACATTTAAATTTCTTTATCATTATATTCTTATTGTGTTACAATAAGATGTATGCACATCACAGCCATAAACAAGAGAAGGACATTTTCATCTGAATTGGCTGGTTTCATAGCCGGTAACCCTCAAAGTGGAAACGTAGGCTTTTTTCACTTGCACAGGATTTATAGCAAAAGCTACAAAGCAACATCTCTAAACAGTCCAAGGCACACCATGTTTCCAAAGAAGTACAATGAAACAATTACAACAACGTAGTAAGAGTAAGACAATAGAGGAGTTACTTATTGACTGCAGTGTCCTAACTCAGCAGAGACGGAAGTCTTTCATTAATACATCCAATTCTCTTTATGTTTTTGACAACCTTTCTAGATTGAAACATTTAGAAAATATACATCGTTTGAGAAAAATAGATGACAGCTTTTCATACAAAAGTTATCATTTCTTCCCGAGGAAAACGGATAACTTGGATACAAACTACCAAATAATGTCGATGTGCTGCAGGTAGACATCAACTCTGTTTGTCAGCTTCTTTATCATTTATTGACAAAAAGGTAGCCTCATTCAAATCAAACTATCGATTAAAATTAAAATTGTATTTACTTCATTCGTTTGGGTACATCATGATTTCTAAAGTCCTGAATAAAGAAGTATCCAATTATAACACAAGCACAAAAAACTAACGCAAATTTGTTGTCATCATTTTTCCGCTGCTGAGGACTTTGCCGTTTAACACTTTTTGTATTGAGTTCAAACTGCATACTTCGATTTGATCTCACAGTATTGGAATAATGTTCTTGAGTCCATGCATCGAAGTTGTATATCTTGGTCGCTGTCGGTGAATTCATCTTGTTCATAAGTCTGGACTTGTAGAACGCTGCCTGCGGGTCCTCTGGTACCTTGAATCCTGTCGGGGAGGAATTCACCCTTCCTTGGGGCGTTGGCATGCCTTTGTCGTAGCGCTTCCTTGCCAGCTCATTTCCTAAAGTCTCATATGCCTCAACAATTTCTTGAAACTTTGCTGTCGACGAGGGATCGTCAATATTAGTGTCAGGATGGTGCTTTTTTGACAGTTTGTAGAATGCTGCTTTGACATCAGCTTGACTAGCAGAAGGTGCTACCCCTAAAGTATCATACAGGGATTTTTGATTTATGCAGCTCCATACTGAAAAACACCTTGTGCTTTGTATGGAGGCACTGACAGCCTTTGCCTTGAGAGACATGACACGGACCTATGGAAATATATTCGATTAATGTTGAAGCATTCTCAGGACATTAATGTCGAGGGATACACTAACAATTGGAAGGTTACCTCGTTCTAACTACTGAAATTCGGATTGACACACTTTGAGACAGTAAAATTATCGATTCACGAATTCGAAATTGACGGTTTAATCCAGAGAAAACGACAAGCTAGCAACAGAAGCGAGAAAATTTGTCAATTTTCACATTTACAATGTATTCAATGTATTGATGCAGAAGAAATTACATCACACCAAGGGCACCAGCATGGCCAACAAATTCACCCATTACAACCTAATAAGAATTGGTATAAAAAGTATAGTATCCTTTGTCAATAAACAGTTCACAAAAAAAAAAAGAGTTCAAAATAAAATGTTGCAAAATTGACAGAACTGGTAGAAAGTCACAATGATTTTCACTTGTATTTTTAGTTTTTTAGTTTTCCTAAGTATAGACCTACCCCTGTTAAACCAGGGTTGAACCGAAACACGCCGTCGCCGTACATAAACAATGTCCTAAGTGCGGAGAAAGCGAAATGTTAGCCCCAGAAGTGTGGGCTTTTAATCCTCCTGCCAGCTCATTGCGAGTATCTGAGGGCACACTTGATTCATGTGATAAAGTTGAAAGCTTAATTCGAAGTCATCACTTCAATCATTTGGTGAGACCTTGTGTTTTTCCATCTGCGTGATTTTAAGTAGGTTAAAGGGCATTTTCCTCCGTCCCTTCATCTTACTCCCTACTCGTCTTGCGACGTGTAGCTTTCCTTTCTTGTTTATCTCCTTTTCTTGGAGCAACACCGCACTGCGTCGATCGTGGAAATGTATCAAACTTTGTCCTTTGCGTTCAGAGCGTGGTCCAGATTCTTGCCTGTAGGCTTGTCTGTAGTATATTAAAAATTCATTGTTCAAAAAGAAGTTTTCTTTTGTATTCTTATGGCATCTTATCTTCTTAAAATCCTACGCAGGCATAAGTCTTCCAATTCACATGCTCTGCTTATCATCTATTGGTTGTTGGCAACATTTTCAAGATCTGATTTCGTTCTGCACAGGTTTCTGTCGTTCTACCTGATACCCCTCAAGTTCCACAAGCTTTATTGGATGCACTTTCATATGATAGCGAGTATTACAAGATAAGTAATGTGTCAGCTCAACAGTTTGCAGAAGAAGAATTTATCAACGCTTTTTTAAAAAAAGGTAAAAGTTATATGAATGATTTGAGTTGCTCTTCTGAGTTCAACAAACCATGATTGTTCAATGTTTCCCCCATAGCAAGCAGGCTGCCTTTTTTTAGTTGGTTAGTTGATTAATTCAGATTGGGTCCGTGTCAGCGCTGCCCTTTTATTAGAGTCAACTTAGTTCCAGCAGATGTCCTAAATACAACCCTTTGATGTAATCTTATGTCACTAAATTTAAGTGAGTTTGATTTACTTCTACAATGTTTCTTATTCTGTGTTTCTTCAGGTCATCTTACAATCCTGAGCGTTGACTCTTGCATTGATTTAAATAACTGCTTGGCTTTGGTGAACAACAGTTGTCTTGTGCTTTCCTTGGATCGAGAAAGTTACCAGAAACTTGGATTGGAAGGGAAAGCCATCCAATCAAAAAAGAAGGAACCTCAAAGATACCGTAAGTTCTTACTGTTCTTAACTCTTCAAGTTTATTTCGTCTTAATTCCATGAGGGCATTGTTGAACTATTAGAAAACGCCTCTGTCTCTAGAGATTGGTCATGGTCGGGAATAATCTTTATATTATTTTAAATTATTCTGTAGTGCTATTCAGAGTAATTGGTTTGCTTTCAACCACATAACCTCAAGTTCCATCTTTCATCTTTATGGGGGTTTTGCTGAATTGTGGTAACCCTTATCTCTTTCAGCTCATCTTTCTTCATCTTCTTGATTGAGAAAGTCTTAATCATGCCACGAAGAAAGAGTCCTGGAACTCTTCAGAACCTTGCCCTGAAGAGTATTCGTAATGTGGTCCTCACATTTGGTCAGCAAATGATACATTCTATAGCTGATGCAACTCATGAAAATGCTGAAGAAGGAACTATCTTGTTACAGAATAGTCTTGAAAGGCTCAATGCAGTACTTTATGCCAACGTACCATGGTATCTCTTTGATAAAATGTCTCAAGTAGTTTTAGAGACAGTACAAGAACTTATTATTGAGACAAGAGCATATTTTGATCAATGCCTTCCAATATCAATTTTTGTTGCTCGAATGACGGTTGTTTGCAAAATGACTCTTGTAGCTATTCATCCACAGTTACGAAGTATTGACATTTCTTCTTGGCCAAAAGTCATGAGAAATGTTCTTTATCAAAATTTGTCCAAAATGATTGGTTTGGAAGTTCTCAACTTGGGGTCAGGTTCAGGTGGTTGGGAAACATCAGACATTGAGAAATCTATTCTCTGTGGTGTTGTACAGATGAAGAGCTTAGTGTCTCTCTGTCTCTGCTTTGATTGCACTGATCACATTTTATCTGTTGTGGGTCAAAATTGTACCCTTTTGCAAAAACTGGATGTTACTTCTTCTAGGTCTGTCACAGATCGAAGTGTTCCAGCATTGCTAAATTGTTCTAAGTTGAAACAGTTACTACTGTACAGAACGTCCGTCACTGTGGATGGATATGCAGTTTTGCTTTCAAGTTTACCACACCTTGAAGATCTTGGCCGATGTGATGAATTTGGATACATATTGGAACGCATTCGAATGAATGGTAAATTTCAAGGTCCATTCAAGTTGCGTAGTTTTCAGAGCAAGGATGTAACAACATCCCATCTGCATCTGCTTATTGAAATGTGTCCTCAAGTTACACATGTATCGATATTCCACGATGAAAGAATCAGTGACTTGACTGTTCTTTCTCATTTAGATCAATTGACTGAGCTAAAACTTCTGTCTTGTGACTTCTTCTCTGATAACATCAAGGCATTGCTTGAAGCTAAAGGCTCTAATTTGACCTGGCTACATCTTGAACACGTAGAAGAAATAGATCTTAATGCCCTTATCTATATTAGCCAGTACTGTCCTCTTTTAAAGAAGCTGGTATTGTATAATTGTGAATTCATGGATCACACATCCATTTCCCTGAAGACACTTCACATACCTCCATTTAGGCATTTAGAAAAGATAACATGCATCGCGGATTGTGCTCAGGCTCATCTTGAGTTTTTATTATCAAATTGTCTTAACATCCGTTTCATTCAGCTGGGATCTTCCACTGGAATAGGTGATGCTATAATGGCTAAAGTTTTAGCTTTAAATCCAATGAAGAAGCTAGAAGAATTAAGAATTTTATACAGTGATGACTTGAGCATGCGCACTGTTACTCTTTTAATGAACCACTGTGATAATTTGCGTGTATTGTCAGAGCTTGAAAGTTGGCAAGGAATAACAGAACCTGAACTTACTGCATTTCGGTCTGAGATTTTGGAGAAAAATATTGATTTGGATATTCGACCAACTCTCTCGTACTAGCCGGGCTATGAGTAGTCTTATGACATTTGTTTTCAAACGGCATTTAGTCAATCTTTTGTTTTTACTTTGAGTCATTTAAAATCATTATATTTCTGTACATTGTTCATTTGCTGATTGCTTATTCCTAAGAAATTTAGCTGCATACTGCAACTGCTTTGCTCAATTGAACGGATTTTTTTTGTGATTATAAAAAGAAAATTATTAAAATACAATAATCTGTTGCACAAATTAATGTAAGTCATCTGAAGAAATAGTAGTTCTCGAATTTTCTGGTATACCATAAATATGACCTTTTGGTATGACTCACAAGACGTCTAATATTTCATAAACTTGTGACAAAGTCAGTATGTGAGGGAAACAGATTGCTTTCTCCAATCACCAGTGGCCTCATATTGACTGGCCATGGCTGCCAGTTTAAATTTAAAATTTTGTCAGTAACTGTCTAACAAAATACTTTTGTTAATTGAATTTATTTTTCCTATTAAAATTATATTGTTTACATCCGTTCCTTGAATTACTCTCACCAGTCTCATGCTTGAATTTTGTAATGTTATTTGATAAGTACAGTTTTTCAATCTTGGCTGAATGTCTGATGGCTAATGGAATATTATTTCTTAACTTTTAATCTTTAGATCAGGAGTTTTCTTGTCTTGAGTGAGATGCTGAGGTGATGAAGATGTGATAGTGTGGTCTTTGTTGTCTATCCATGTGATAGACTTTGAGCCTCTTTTATGTATTCTTGTACTGGTCTTTCATTAGGTATTCATTGCAGACTGAAAGCACTCCATCCACAGACAGGATGTATTTTAGACTTAGGCAGACACACCACTTAGCAGCAGTTTCAACCTGGTGAGAGTTGCCTCCCCAGTGAGGCTAGGACGTTATGGCTGTGATCTTCCTGCACCAGTTCACATTTTTTGCTGGAACTGCAGATGATGTTTTTTAAATTATTCATCTGATGGCTGCAGTTTTGCTGTCTTGTTTTACTTGTTTTTGTTTTCTTATGATTGTGTTGTCTTTCTTAAAGGCATACAATAATGTGATTGCATCTGTGTTGTAATATTGATTGTGATATTACTTTTAAGACAAGGATGTTTAGAGTGTCTCCATAAAATTTCAACTTTTCAAAACGAATTCTTCTGAAAACTATTCTTATTGAGCTAAAATGATGAGACCAAACTTTACATTTTACAAATGCAGAAGAATGAATTATTATCCGTCTATTTTACCAGTGGAAATAATTTTTTTTTGTTGCCGTCTTGTTCTTTTTAAAGATTCATTGGTGTTTTCTTACGTTCTGCGTTACCAACTTTTTAATTACTTCAAATCAAAAATTCCAGGGCTTTTATTTTTGTATGTATGTTTAAGTGAAAATTAATTCCTTGTTGTTCATTAAAATCGTAAGAGAAACAAATACAATTTACTCTTGCAAACAGAGAAATGTCTTATAGAGAGCAACATCTCTTCTATCTCTTGCATATCACTGTTTCATTAGGAAACACATATAGTAATAACAAGCTTCATACTTTCCCTGCCCTTTTTTTTTTCCATGGAATACTTTTTTAGAATTTCTGTCTATGTTGTAAATGACTGTACAAATATTGGAGAGTTTTATCTTTATTAGGTGGCATTGATCTGTAGTCTGCTTTCGGATATGTGTACTAACCCAATCATAATAACCTAAATACTGTCTACTAAAACCATATTCTGCACAACCCCAGTGTTTATACTGAAAGAGCTGTTGAAGAATGGGCTTTATGCTGGACCTGATAAAAACTTCACATTTTTATTCATTTGTATTGTGTTTGTAGGAAGGTTGAATTTGTCCTAATACTAATACATGTCCTAATGAAAAACTTCTTGTATTCTGCAATCTGTTCTTGCAGTGCATCTGAACTGAATTTTTTCAGTCTTGAGTGCCTGCCATGAATGTAGTTAGTTTGTTTTGGTGTTAAACTTGTGACTTGAAAAGCATAAAAGGAAAAAATGTTGTTTATGTACTTGCTGTTGGCAAGTAACCTTTGTTTCTGTTTAAGTTATATAAACTTCATGTTAAAGGCGTTTTCCTCACTTATGTGATTCTTTTTCCATTCCAAAATTAATCTCATCACGCTCATTTGTATTATATCAGGTTTTTCTTTGCATACCCTTCACCTACATAACGGTCAACATAACTTGATCAAATACACTCAGAAGAAATTCATGTGCTTTGCTCTGACTGAACTTTGAGGCCTAGTGCGTTATCTGGAATAGATACATAATACTTCTTCCTTGATAATTTCAATTTTACATTTCTGTCCATCTTCCCTCCTTGAATTTATAGTGATAACTAACAGTTTTCTCTTTACTCCTCTCTCTTCAAACAGTTGTTAACCTGGATCTTACTGCCAGCCATTTCAGACGTGGAAAGAAAAATTACGAACGAGTTCAGACATGTCTGAAGAATTGTCTCCAAACTTTTGACGTTGTGTTGTCATGGGAGCCAAAGGGTTAGTTTTTAATAAATAAAAGATCATTGGTGAAATTGGGAGAAATTTCTGTCAGTGTGGCTAATGTACTATGTTTGTTTTTTGAATTGCCAGATGAGAAAGTTTGTCCTTCTTCTATTGCATCTTATTTGTGTGGACGGGATCTAAATGTTGAAGTTTGCAAGCCAAGATTCAGGCAGAGAAGGGACTTTAATGTTTCTGTGCCTCAACTCTATCCACCCAGTGAAGAATTTGATCTTGAGGAAATGTTGGAATGGCTGGGATCATTTTCCCTCAACGTTGCTTGGTAGGGAATAATTTCAGTCCCAAAAATTATTTTAGAGATTTGTTGATGGCAGTTTTCAATTACAGTTCGTGTTGTAATTTGATTCTAGTGATTCGACTGTGGAAAGTGAGTTTTTAAGCTCATATAGCTGTCCTGACAACACACTTGAATGTGGACAGGTAGCTTACTTATGCTGGGAAGGATTTTTTACTCAACTCCAGATCATTCATCTATTTAAGGCTTTAAGGTATGCTGATTTTCATGTTTTGCTGCATTTCAAGTTGGTAATGGAAATATCTAACAAAAAGAAAAATCCTCTTTTCAGTGAATATTTCAAAGACCGTGATAGTATCCCATGGGTTACTCTGCATGTTCAAGGTTTTGCTGATGTGCCAGTTAGTTGGAATTTAAAACCTCATACCTTCTTTGCTGATGGTGATAATAGTTATACAATTATTTTAAAACCCAAGCATAGCTATGTATTGGCATCATTACAAAGCAACAATAAAATGGTAAAATGAATGAACAGTTGCATTGTTTTGTATTATCATCCCCAAAATTGTTTTCCATTGATGCACATTTGCATTAGTAATTAAATTTTGGACTAAAGACACAAAGGACATGGACTTTGTCAAACTCTTTAGAAAACGAAAAACAAGAAGAAAAAATTGGTTGTTTTTTCTGAATAAAAAAATGATTTATATTTCTTTTATCATTTTTAGTTAATTAGGACCATAAGACACCTAATGAATGACAGAAACTTAATATCAATTATTTTAATTAACCATAACTTACATGAAACAAATAAACATAGAGATTTAACAACTTCATTTTTTTTTCTTCCTACTTGCAGAATGAGGCTTGGCCTCATTTGGGTTACGTCGCATCCAATGTTTCATCTCCTGGTGACCCCTTATTCCCAACATGGCAGACTTGGAATTTGTATCTCGCATGGCAAATGGTGAAAATCCTGCAGTTATATCAGACATGACTGGTTACAAACAGAAAGTCCAAAAGAACTTAAATTCAACTGGTTCTTAACCTGATACTTACCAGGGATGTAATCCTCATCAAGTATGTTGGTCTTGGTGCGAGCAAGACGAGATGGTCTTTGATCGGGAACTGGTTGGTCAGCAAAGATAATGGGGTTGTTTGCATGCTTGCCACCTTGGAAAGTTGGTAGTGAGAACTGAAATAAAAGGTCAACATAAAAACACATGACGTGACTAATTTTGAATGAGAAGCAAACAGATATACACACACCTTCTTGCCCCTGGTTGTAAGGGGCTTTTTTATGTTGATATGAATTTTCTGAGAACCATCAGGTTCCACCGAGACAGCAACTCGCTTCAAAGTTTTGTGTCCACAGTGTGGACAAAAGACTTTGGTCATGATGCTTGTGGTCTTGAAGCAGGCATAACAACGAAGGATGAAGGTTCGCAGTTGTTTAATAACACGCCCATCCACAGATGAAACATTCAAACCTATCTGCTTCAGAACATTCTAAAGGATAGAACAGAGTAAATTTTTTTTTAAAAAAATGGCATTATTGACTGCAATGTTTATATTCAAGCAGGTTCCAAAACAGACAAAATTTATCTTATCAGATTCATATTAAAATTGTAAAACAAACAGCAAGAGAACAAACCTGCATGGCAAAGTCAGTGGTTATGCAGGCAACTTTCACCCTCTGTTCTTCTTCAAATTCTGCATTCATATGCTTTTTGACTTCTTTAATATTATTGGGTGTGATCCATCCACCTTCATCACTGTCCTCCCCGTCATCAGAGTCCTCTTTTCCGTCTTCAGAACTCTCACTGCCTTCATCAGCAATCACATCATCACTCGCAGGACTCGTTTTGTTTGGTTGAAATGACATATCATGAACTCTGACAAGTACAGTTGATGGGTCCACTTCATCTAGTGTCTGGGGAACAGCGTCCTTTTGTTCCTCACTATCTGTTGGGTTTTCCCCTTCAGACTCATCTTGGACTTCTTCCGAACACTTCAAATTGGCTAGATTATGACTAAGTTGCCCTGGTGATGCTTCACCAGCATTGCTTTCATCAGCATTGGCACTTTCTTCATTTTTAAAATGCTACCAAAAAAAAATAAAAAATAAAAAAAAATGCGAAAGTAAAGAAGTAGTAAGTGAAAATCTTAGGATAAATTATATTTTAGAAAGTAATGAAAACAAAATTTCAAGATGGCGAGACTCACTTTTCCTTGAGGAATGTAGAATCCAGCAACATCTTTGGGGTCTATAGTAGGACGATTTTGAAAAGTGATTGAGCGTTGAGCTTCTGGTGCTGACTTCAAATGGTCTGAACCAACTTTTTCCTTTTCTAACTGGTATGTTAAAGCAATAACCTTGATATCAGTTGCAGATAAACTTGGGTAGTCGCCAGTTTTCTTGGAAAATTCTGTAACTGTAAATAAATTTCTATAAGCCCACCACATTAAAAGAATAAAAAAGAAAGACGTGACAAAAAAGAAAGTTGTAAAAGACACAATGATCACTGATGCTACTCAAAAATAAAAAATTCATACCAAACTTGACATTTTCAGGAAAAACATCTTTTATTTGGAGCTCATAAGGAAGAACAACTAAACGGCGAAGTTGTCTCTTGTTTGTCACCTCGTCCACGACATCCTGGCAAGTTATAACGTTTTCTGCAAGATCCTGAAGAGAAAAAAAAAAAATAGATTGGAAAATGAACGATCAGACTGTAGTACCCCATGTATATCCTTAACCTACTCATCGCACAACTAGAAATGAAGCCAAGTGCAGAGAGCATAACAACAGCAATTCTACAAACCTGAATAGAAGCATTTTTGATAAAAGCACCTGTGTCGACCACCAAATACTCAATTTTCTTGAGATCCATGTTGACAAAAGCAACAACTAAAACACATTGAAAAGCCCACGTTGTGGTCGTGGTGTGGCTTAGGACGAATAATGAATAACCGATTAGTCGCAGTCCGAGTGGCAATAACGGCCGGTCACTTCGACGTGAGAGCGCTCTGGTGGTGGCAAGTTGTATTGTATTAGTACTAGTACAGAATAATTGTAAACAAGTTTGATCTGGTTTTGCGAACTGTCAAATGAATGGGGAATATGTTTAAGTTGATTAGAGCTTTCAATCATACCTAGATTGCACCCTTGCAACTTTGTTCGAAATGCCTGTCGATATCAATAGACTTACAGATGGGTGGCTTGAGTTGGAGAGTGACCCAGGTAGATATTCTCTTTAACCTCAAATGTCAGTATGTTTAGTCACTCTGTAACTTCTTATGTACTCCATATGTTTACTAAAATATGCAGGATTATTTACGCTCCTCTTAGAGGACTTCGGAGTGAAAGGTGTTCAAGTTGAAGAGATCTATGACCTGCAGAAAAGTATGGAAGGACCAGTTTACGGTTTTATCTTTCTCTTTCGATGGATTGAGGAGAGAAGGTCTCGTCGAAAGATTATTGACCAAAGTGAAACATTTGTAAAGGACGATGAGGTAGTTAATAGCATCTTTTTTGCTCAGCAGGTAATGTTTTTCAATTTATGTTGTCTTTGTCTATGTTAAATTTTCAAATTGAACATTGCATGGAATTGCAACAATGTCTCTGTACAGATGGTTCCAAATAGCTGTGCAACTCATGCACTGATATCTGTTCTCCTGAATTGTCCAAATATACACCTGGGTGGAACATTAAGTCGCCTCAAGCAGCATACACTTGGAATGTGCCCAGAAAACAAGGTATTATTAAATTTGTTTTTATTACAATTTACTTAATTTTTTGGACCAGCCCTCTTTAAGGTGTTCCTTTTAATTACACTCCTCCTATTTGAAGTTGAATGTGTAGATTTAGGTCATATTATGTTTCAAATGTCTTTTCTCCTTTTATCAATAGGGTTGGGCTATTGGAAATACACCAGAGTTAGCTTCAGCCCACAATTCACATGCAATGCCACAAGCGAAGCGACGTAGGGATAAAACTATAGGAGTTCCAACTGGACGATCAACTGGCGATGCTTTTCACTTTGTCAGCTATGTACCCATTAATGGCAAACTCTTTGAGCTTGATGGCTTGAAACCCTTTCCAATGGATCATGGTAATCCTGATATTCTGTGCTTCTTGATTGAGCCCCTATAGATGTCAGTTTAAATTGTTGACAAATGAAGAAATTTTATTTTCAGGACCTTGGTCAGAATCAGAGGATTGGACAGAAAAATTTCGCAAAGTAATCACAGATCGATTGGGAATGTCAGCAGGAGAGCAGTATCATGATATTAGATTCAATTTAATGGCTGTGGTACCCGATCGAAGACTTGCGCTTACACACAAGCTGAAAATGCTGAATACCAATCGGTTAGTTTTTTTGAAATTAAGTCTTTCAGTGTTTCTGTAATGTTTAAATTTGTTTCCAACAAGAGCAAATCGCTCTTCCAACCTTGATTTTGTGTGCTTATTGTTCTGTATTTGTTTTTTTTCAGGCAAATTGTCTCTGAAGCCCTACAACAGGTGTCAAAATTGAAGAGGAGAGCTCTGAGAGATAAAGAAAAGGAGAAAGTATTAGCAAAAGATCGACTTTCTGTCAGGATAAAAGAAGAGGAAAGCAGTGACTCAACATCAGGAATAGATGGGACTGATTCTGATACTCATAGCAATTTAAATATCAAAATTGTCATAGGTAAAAAAAATTTGTATGCTTGTTTTTGCTCCTGTGGATTCTTTGTATTCTTGTCTTCTTGTCTGTGTACTGGCTAAGATTAAAGATCATCATGCACTGGCAAACATTTTTGATTTAACTTTATTTTGACTCATTGTCATAATTTTTTGTTTTTGTTTAGATGGAGATGAGAGTTGTGCAATAAAGGAAGAAAGGTACATAAAATTTGAAAAATTTGTGTTTGTGAAAATTGCTTAACAGCAGCTATTTAATTACCACATTGATTTTTTGTTCCATTCTAGCTCTAAAATGGAAGTTGATGAGGAAAAAAATAAACTACAAACAGACTACACGACCCCTCTCACCATTCAAACTTCTCTGTCTCCCAGTGTGAGCACAAGCTGCACATCTAGCACAGATACTAGTTCTGAAGTGGGTTCTGCTTTTAACAGCCCTACAACAGGTAAACTTGAGAATGAGCCTTATGTTTTATACAAGTTGAAATTGAAATATTATGAGTTACAATTTTTTCATCATCCTTTTATTTTCAACATCAATTAAAGTTTTCTTCTTGGTTCTGGTAGGTTGGGGCTGGAATTCTGGACAAAACAGTCCAAGTGCGTCATTGTCACCATCAGGTATGTGTGAATTGAATAACTAAAGGTATTGGAGAGCTTTCGTACAGGACATGTTCATACGCCATCTTTCCGCACTTTATCATAAACCAGCATAATTTTGGGCTAATGATCCTGCAGAGGAATGTTGATCCATTGGGAAAGAAGTGCATTATCCTTCATTGTGAAAATAATTAAACTTATTTTGAAAATTGTCTTTCCCATGCCTGTTTTCTACCTATAATTTTAGTGCCTAGTAAAATATTGCTTTATATATTTATTAAGTATGACCCCTCAATAGACCAGACTGTCACATTTCAACAGAGCTTGGCTTTGATTTCTTACATGACGTTTTCTTCTATTTTAGGGAAAGGAATCAATTTACAGAAGCTACAGTCACTCAATGTCCCAGGCCCCAAACTAATGCCTGCACCTAAGCCACATTTAGGAGCACCAAGTGTTGAGCCTCAAGCACCTCAGCTCTGTGGCACAACTGTACCATACACCCCTCAGCAGTTTCAAGCCCCACATGCATTTGCACCTCAAGATCTACTTGCACTTCTGAAGAACTTAGAAGCTGAAATTAATGTCTGCCAAGCTAGTTTAAGGGATGAAAATGAGAAACGAAAGAAGTATAAGGTGAAAGGCAATACCTTTTTCTTACGATCATATTTATTTTAGTTTCCTCTTGTGTTAAAATTCCTTTATGCTTTTATCTCCTCTATATAGGTTGATGATAGCAGGCGAATTCATAACTATGATGAGTTTATTTGCACATTCCTCTCAATGTTAGCAGAGCAAGGAAAACTTGCGAGTCTTGTACAACAGCATCAACTTCACAACAGTAAGAAAGTTATACCTTCCAGGTAAGATATAACGTTGTCTATAATTTTTTGACTTATTTTAAAGATTGTGCCCGACCAATATTTTACTCTGTATTTCATTCCTTCCTTCAGGGTGATGAAGAAAACCGAACCAAAGACACAACATGCATTATCGAATAAAAAAAGAGGTCGGTCTAAGAAGAGGAGATGATTTTCCGCATTTAACTTGAGAAGATTTATGTGAGGACCATGTGCTTCTAGCTCTCCAAGGTCTGCACTTTTACTCTATCTGTAAGACTTGCAAGCTCAGTTGTTATGTGTCTTGTAACAGCTTGATATGCTGTCCAGGAGCTGTCTTTGTCTTGCATTTGTCTGAGAGAAGATGAAAGTGATTTTGCGATCTTAAGTTCTGGGTAACGGAATGTTACAAAGCTTCAAAAGAGTAGGAAACAAGCGGCAATGGAAGCTTTTCACCGTTTTTGAAGACCCTTGTAGTTGAGAATGCAGAGTTTTTGAAATGCAACAACATGGAATTGAAATTAACAGATTTGTATCAAATTTGATCAAAAGCCAAAGATTGGTTACTCTGTTGTTTGAACTTACAAGGAGCAGCTTATTTTTTTTAGTTTGTTTTATTGTTAATAAAGGAATACGAATGTTAACTATGCATTATTTGTCCTTTATTGATGCAGGTAAATAACACTCAAACTTAAGTGACTTCAGTAAAGTGACTTCAGTAGGAAAATTTTTATTGTTCTGAATCAACATTTCATAACAGTTCCACTGACAATCTCTTCAGGGTAGCATTTGGGTTACCAATTTTATCTAACCCGAGTCATACAGCAATGGAAAAGTAACAAAATGTGGAGTTACAGAATAATACATGTTGAAGCCCACTATGTTGAAATCTGAGCAGATCATAAATATCAACACATGAAGATCGCCAGTATGGCACGACGGCAAACATAAGGAATAGTAGATAGGAATGTGCTTAGTAGCAACAGGATGAAAAAAGATCAAAATTATCAAGATTGCTTAAACATTAGCCGCACTTTGAAATTAAAAAAACACAGAGGTACAGATCCAGTGAATTGTGCACTTCATCCTTGATGAAGAGGCATAAAGTAAGCCTTAAACTACTAAAAACTTTTAAAGCCCTAACCAAAGGATAAGGTTGCAAATTAAGGCAGAGGGAGTTATTAGTGGAGAGCGGCCAATTACCAAAGGAGAAAATTGCTGAACATTCTTTTACAATGATGAACACACAAGACGCTAAATCAAGATACCGCATTTGTTGTAAAGAAAACAGGAACAAGTACAATAAAAGTATCAAAATACTATGAATTAAATATAGATATCTATTTATGGTAAAAAGTGTTGCCAGCAGCTCTGCTTGGTGGGGGGGAAAAAAACAAAGGAACTCAGTTCATTGCCAAAGTACCATATTCAAAGAGTGTTCAACACTTGAGCATTGGCAAATAATTTTGGAATGCTAGCTATCAGAGGATAAAAGTCAAATTCAGTAAAAATGCTGACAGCCACAGAACTGTATGAAAAACAGACGCTGCTGACATCAAAGATCATGGTGGATATCACTACAACTACCACAACTCTCCATCTTTTTCCTTGGCAGGAACTTCTATCACTCTTGGTTTGTCGATAATACGAGCTGTGCGGTTTCCTTTCTCTACAATACCTATGATCCATGCTTGATATCCTTCCTGTTTTTCAATGTCTTTGCAATATGCAGCTGCTTGCTCTCTTGGGAGACAAATCAGTAAACCACCTGAAATATCAGAATTGACAATATTACTGCTTATTTGAAGATATTGGCATTCATGCATAAGAGTCTGCAAGTCAAAGACTGAATACCTGAAGTTTCCGCTGAATGCCCTTGTAACAACTGGAACATGTTGCCACATGCCTTAGCAACAGCAGCCATCTTTGCAATGACAGGTAGATTGTGAATAACAAATGAAACTTCATTCTTCTGATGCTTGGCGAGGTTCTGTGCATGACCAAGCAAGCCAAATCCTGTGACATCTGTGGCTCCATGAGCATTGTACTTGTGCATCAACCGAGCAGCTACAAAAAAGAAAAGAACATAAATAAATAAAAATTTATGAAGGAACTGCACAAAACATTAAATGGCATTGAACCAGAAGCATCAGTTTGTTGAGGGTTAACACAACGATCTCTGAACATTCAGGGATCATGAAGCAACATTCATTTTGATATTGCACCAACACACGACCACAACTAAATCAAATCAGAAGAGGTGGAAAGTGGTGCTAACTTAAACAATGGCTCTAACTATTGAACAGTAATTAAGTATAACCTTAGGGGTAGATAACCAGAATACAAAAAAATGTATTACTTACCAATCCTATTCAGCCTAGCCATTGAATCCATTGCCCTCTGGTAGGCTTTCCGAACATCATCTTCAGATACAACAAGTTTAATTCGGTTCCAACGTTCCGGTTGATCAAGCCATTGATGAGCATTTACAGCAACTTGTGTTCCTAAGGGCTTGGTGAGAACAAGAACGTCTCCCACAACTGCATTATCTGGGCTGCAAATAGAAAGAAAAATAATATGGTTATCAATCAATCCATGTTATTACATTCCATAGTCTTCAAAAAAATGTGGAAACATACACAATGTATTCATTGGGTTGACAAACTGTGGAGGCTACGCCACCAATAGTGCACCAAGGGTTCACAACTGTCTGTCCTCCAGTCACAGATGTCCCTGCCTCAAGAGCAGAATCCTACAACAGTAACAAGAATGGCAAGTTTTAAACCAATATCTGAACCTGAGGAACCTGCAGAGCAAAATTAGCACTGCCAGCAAAGCTGCCAGCACTCAACGACCAAACCTTGATGGAAGATTTATGTTTATTCGCCTACAGAAAAGATCCACAATGCAGTTCAGGAAATTATTTAGAAAATTGAGAACTTTCAATTTATAACCAATCTTAAAATTGAAGGATTTAGAACCCATTTCCAAACCTTGAAACCTCTCATAATGAGAGGCACTACAACATCTCGCTCTTTTTCTGTCATTTTGGTGGACACGCCTAGCAGCATCAGCATGTTGTCACAGTCAACCACACCCATGGCATAGAGATCACTAAGCACATTTGCACAGGCAATTTTTCCTGTAGACAGACCAAAGGAAAGCAAATAATGATGCATAAGGCTCAAACCTCAGAGACAGCATAAGATTCAATGTTTAGAAAAACTCACCCATCATGTAAGGGTCATCAACAAGTGGGTAAAAGAAGTCAGTTGTCTGGACCAAGGAAAGACCACCATGACGCAGTGGAACTACGGAGGAATCCATACCAATGCCTGAAACAAAGTAGAAATAATAATATTAATTTAAGGGACAAAACTTGAGACAATTTTTACAGTAATCGCAGTTACATACAGTGGATAAGTGAGAAACAAAATATTTAGTACAGTTGACATTCTAAATCTGGAGAAATTAGAATGATACGGTTTAAAAATTAAATAAAAATACTAAAACACTGGTCATTACCAGGAAATAGTCATCTTCGTTTGCAAACATTAATACAGGTCAATGAAAACATACGGTTTCCTGAGTGTAAACGCAAATGGTACGGATAAAATATTTCGTAGGGTACCACAAAGTTTAAAAAAAAAAGAAAGAAAGAAAGAAAGACAAATGGATTTGGTATGAAATGTGAATCCAAACGTGTAGTATCTGGAGGAAAAGACCAGCACCCTGAGGCCTCGTTAGTTCAGCCCGGGCATATTGGAATTGTTTTCAAGTCGCACATCATGCACACAGGAGCACGTTAGGAGGCGAAAAGCCCCCAAGATCAACAGCTGCATTCATTATCGACTTGTCGTATTTCGCCCGCCCAGGCGGCTCCCGGCGGTCGAGCGCGCCGCGCGAGCACTCCAGTCCGCGAACGTCCACAACCTAACCCAACACTGCATTGCATGAGACCAAGGTCAATCCCCTGTGGGTAGGAGACCCGTCTAGAAACGTTCAAGGAGTGGGACACTGTCACGCTCCTACACGCGGGATCTTTATTTCATCGGAGACCCATCGATGCCGCAATGTATGCCGCGGACCGGCCCGATGCCGGCACCCGGTGCGTCGAGAGCCCGCCACCTCAATATGGCGTCTAGCTACGCTACTCTATCAACACTGGCAACATTTTGAACACTTACCAATTCGGGGTATTGCCATGTGCATAAAGTGGGCATGTTCGTCCTGGGCATTGTTTTCGTCTTGCTGCAGTCCCTCAAGGAGTTTCCCAAGAACCTCCTGAGGGACCTTACACCCTCATCCTTTTAGGTCAGCAAAACGTGTCAGACGGAAAGTAGCGTCCAAGTCATGAGCCACAGGATCGAACGGCCGCCGAAGAGCCATGGCATTAGGATTGCCTCCTAATTCCAGTTGCGCCACGGATATCGCATCCTGGGAGACAGACGATGCCTGAAGCTCCGCCATCGTCCGCGGATATTGGCTGTTGGGAAAAATTTTTGCGGTATACAAGGTAAACTTGGGGCGACGAAATTGCTCGACCACACTGCACACCACTGCTCGTAAAATGGCGTTCTCCCTGCCTCGTCCTCGGCGACCCGGCCCGGGATGCGACGCTCGGCCAACTTGCACGCTGATTGGCTGGAGGTTCCCGCGTCTTGCTGAGAGGGAGCCGTCAGTATTTCTCCCCGCAGAGTGCTGGCATAGCAACAAAACATAGGAGGGAAAAGCTGCGGCTTCGGAAGAAAAGGATAGCTTTTCAACACTGTAGCGACCGGCGGGTTGAACGTATAGGAGCTTCCACACTGTAAAACTCTGCTCGGATTTGTGAGAAGACAAGTGCAGAGGTCCGCGTCGCTAGCTGCGCTGTTCTCCTGACTCCTTCGAATCTTAATACAAACGCGCTCTTCACATGACACGCGACACCACGCGACGCATCGTGAGGAATGAAAAACGTAAGAGAGAGACTATGCCTAAATACTTATTGGCTGCATGTGACTATGTTGACGTTGCGTGGACTTTGCTAAGTACGGCATAGTTTCAAATTTAAACATGAATCAGATGCGGCTCATTCTAAGCAGATGTCCAATAATGGCATTGATGCACTCAAATCTTTGATAGTGGTCGATAGTGGTGCATTCGGCCATAAACACAGCTAAGAGGCCTAGTTCCAACTCTTGTGTAACTCACAGTGGTGCATAGCACCATCGGCTTCAGGCGCGGATCAAGGAAGGGGAGCGACGGGGTCCCCAGTGAGAAATGGTTTATCGAATCCACGTGGGGTCAACGTGAAACTCGAAAACTCGTCGATTTTTTGGACAAAATCTCGTGGATTCCACGTGGAAATAAGGTATATCCACGTCATCCAC
>CABIKL010000033.1:0-39477 GCA_902196195.1 Aptinothrips rufus | reverse complement strand
CCCCCCCCCCCCCCCCCCCCCTCAATCTCCGCCCCGCCGCTTTCTATGCGGGGTTCAGTGACCCGTCAGGGCCTGACAAAGTTTGGGGAGGTCTAGAATATCGACGGGATGGTGTGGCTTATGACTCCTCCTTCCGATGTTTGTTGTGGATCGGCCCAGATAACTTATGACTTTTGCAACTCAGCGCTTTCGTTCAAATTGCGCCGTTTGTCTCGGCATGTTTTGCACGTCGTCGGAGTCATCGCACTGGTTGGTCTTCGCTCCGAATCGTTTTTGAACTGTGAAGGTTCACAGAGCTTCCGGAATACTGAGCTTGGCTCACGGTCTAATCGGTTCAGTTTCCACCTACTTAGAAACCAACATTTAGAACTGGGTATATTGCAAAACCCTAGCAGAACGGGGCTCAAAACTCTACGAGGCACCGCCGTTTTGCATGAAACCCAAGGGAATTTTTTTTTCTACGTCCTGCGCCTTTCTCCACCTTTGTTATTATTATTATTATTGTGGTCATCCTGAGGAGTGAGCATAGTCAGGAGCGGAGGGCGGCGGCGGGGGCGGGGGCGGGACGTGTGCTAGAGCTGGCAGCCTGCTGCCGGCGGGGCGTGGCGTGGCGTGGCGGAGCGTGGCGGGGCGCAGCGTGGAGGGGCGCGGCGGGGATTGGTGGGGAGGGCCGGGCCGGGGCTCGCCGCGGGACGGGAGCTTCAGGGCGTCAGATAGGCCCTCCCCTGGGTCCCGGACACGACGCACTGCGCTACAGGCGACATGCAGCGAGCGAGCAGCGTCCCCTTGGTCCTTCTGGTGGCGGCGGCGCTCTGTGAGTCTGTGCTCCTCTCCTCGGGGACTTCCCTCGCTCTCATTGGGCAGAACCATGCGTGACGTTTGTACGTCACGATACTGCATAGCTGTCAATTCGTGAATCAAAGTGCGCCTATCGTCTAAAGACTCGAGAGACGACAAGATGTGTTTTTAATCGTCCCTGCACGGTACATAGATTTGTGGAAAGGTCTATTAAAACGAGCATGACGTGCTAAAGAATCGTGGAAGTACTTTTTATTTTATTTTTTGACGTAGGGGAAACCTCAACACCCATGCCCCGAGAATATTTGGAACTTGAAACGCTTGGCAGAGAGCATGATGTAGTGACCCAAGGTGTCCGCGAAAACCAGGGAAATTTTGAAATTCGAAAATTTTGGACAGGTTTTCAAAACGTTCAAATTTTGAAATTTCAACTTTTTTTAAAAAAAGAAATGAGATTAAAGATTTCAAATGTTTAGGTTACTGTAGATTAGTCTAAAACGCTGATCGAAATCGCTGAATAAATAAACCTTTAGGAGCGAAACGAACCACAGCCGCGGCGGAGCGCGAGCGGCAGAGCAGAGCAGAGCAGAGCAGAGCAGAGCAGAGTAGAGCGCCGTGGCAGGTTGGCAACACCTGCACACCGCTGTCCAGGCCTGCTGAGGTTGCCTACCCACTAGGCGCTCGGGGCGAAGCAAGGCTAAAAGGCGTGCCTTAAATTGCTTTGCAGGCAAGTTGGTTGGACGCCACGTTTCTCTTATGACACGCCGAGGAAAATTTATGAAAGGGTTTTCTGGAGGAAAGGGAAAGGGAGGAGAAGGGAAGGGGTAGGGAGGGAGGAGAAAGGAAGGGGTAGGGTCGAGCGATAGGCGCTCTCGAGGGCGAGGCTGATCGGACGGGGCGGGCAGGGCGGGGCCGGCGGGGACTTGGTATCTGGGTATGGGAGTTGTGTTGTGAGATAGCGCCATATTCTCGGCGGCAGCTCGGACGCAGCTCGGAAGCTGCTCGGAAGCAGCCCGAAGCTTCGGAACCGAAGCATGCTGCAGCTTGTACAGTTGGTCAAAAATACGTTCGAGTAACTTCCTGCGGAGTACGTTCAGGTCGCGAAGATTCGACGTGTCGCCAAGGGAAGTCCTCTGACGTGCATGTGAAGCCCTCTGACATCACGCTCTTCCCCGCCAACGATAAGATTCCTCCACTCAGCGTCAAACGGCAACGAGAATCAAAAATCGCTGACTGTTTTGGTGACGGGTGAAGGGCTGTATCAGACGATCTCTGCAAAACTCAATCATCCTTCGACGTCTTTTCCCATCACAACTAAAATCGTGAATACCCCCCCAAAAAAAATCCGATGTGAAGGTGTTCAGTAGCACTTGTAGACTTAGTGCTGTGTGAATGGCCAAGAAAAATAGGTATGAAATACCTCGTACTAGCTTTCCCTGCAAAGTCGAGGTTGGAATCCGCGTGAGATGCAAGCGCGGTGATTCCCGCCCACACTTCATAAAGTATTCCCCCCCCCCCCCCCCCCCCCCCCCCCCCCCCCCCCCCCCCCCCCCCCCCCCCGCCACGCCACGCCCCCTGTCTCACGGCTCGTCGTGTGCTGTCGCAGGGCTGCAGCTGCAGCTGCAGGTGCACGCGTCGCGCGCCACCTGCGAGGTGGGGCAGCAGCGGCCGGGCTGCCGCATCCACGCGGGGCTGTGCGTGTGCGGCATCGGCTGCCGCAGCGAGTACCAGTACGCGGACAAGGAGGAGTGCACCACGGCCATCAAAGGTACGGTGCAGTGCAGGGCCGACTCGGAGCGGAGCGGAGCCAAGCGGAGCTCCTTCAAGTTGGCCACAGACTTGGTAGTTGGTAGTTCTACAAGAGAGAAAAACATGCGGCCACCACGTCAGTGGGTTGTCTGCGGCGCGGCTTCCTTGTGGCCTGCATAGCGGCGAATGTTTTCTTCTTCTTCTCACCTGCTTCAGCTGACATGCAATAGTGACTACGCACTTTGGGAGAGACGGACGACATTGTATCCATCTCTGTTTCAGGCCAGAGGCGGAACCAGTGCGGGGGGAACCCCTGCCAGCACGGCGGGACATGCAGCCAGACGACCCAGGACCCCGGGTACAAGTGCCGCTGCGAAGGCACGGGATTCTACGGGCCGCGGTGTCAGTACGGTGAGTGGCACACGCCCAAGTGAGCAGGGAAGTCCAAACGGCGAGTCGAATCAGAACGAGGAAGTTCAAAAAGAAGTCTGCGACGTGTAATTACTACGTGACATTCCTAAAGGCACCGCAGTAGAGCCTATCGTTCAAAAAGACATCCCTTGACATCACAACCATCTCTTCGCGGAGTGAAATGCCATCCAGCGGCGGCGTCATTTTGACGTTTTTTTTTTATTTTGATTACTCTTTCGCAGAGTGTCCAAGTCCCGGCGCAGTCGCTGCGGGGCGACCTTTCCCCTACGAATGCGTCGTCATCTGACACAAACAACTGCACCAGAGGCTGGTCCACGGGGCTCGTGGACTGTTCAGTGGACCATCCAGTGGACTGTCCAATGGACTTCCCTTCCAGGGCCCACGGCGCGAAGTTCTGGCCCCTCGGCGCGGCAGAGTAGCAAACCAGACCCACAAAAGCAGAACAGAAGAGTCCAAAAGACGTCTAAACGATGTCCGAAGAACTTCCTTCGACGTCATTTTCACATCTTGTTGGCCCCTGCTTTGAATGGGCAGTGTGACATGGCCTGTCGTAACGCTGTCGATTCGCTGAAAATCGCGACGATTTAACATAACTACCGTTAGATGCTCCAGGCCTCGCGAACGGCGAGAATGAACTGCACTTTTTCTGTTTTCGCCACTTCGTGGCTCTGGGTCTCATAAGATGGGACATCTTGCGGTTCATTTAAAACGGCGTGACTCGTTCAGTTGATAGTTAACAGAGGCTATGTTAAGCTCTGTCCACTCACGGTTGCCTGTAAAAATAATGAGGGGCCATGTGGAATGTCTCAAGCTGAGACTCCAGCCTACTGCTATGGACATAGAAAGCTGAACTGATCTGTACCTTCTTGCTTATTCTATTTTGTGCAGAGTGACGCCTCCGGCTGAGCTTATCACATTTATTTATGTCTACTGCGTAGATCGACTGATGTATAATTGATATGAAACGATAATTAAAGTATCTGCTTATTGTATGATTGGTTAGCTGCATTGTCTACATGCACAAATGTGAAAAAATAATAATAACTTAGTATCAACCCGCATTAGATCTATATAACTGGAACGCAATTGGTGACAAATTATGTGTTTTTATTAATAAAATGATAAGCTGCGATTAAATCAGTCCAGAATTACAAAACAAAAATATTTATTCCAACACTCCAAAACAAAAAAATTAGCATATTCATTAGAGAGAAAATACACTTCTGAATAATTAAGTAGTTGCTATAGTTTGATTATGAAAGAAAACAGCCTCATTAACCTTCACACATTCTGTGAAGACTTCCAAACATGGCTGTGCTATGATTCTTTGAATGAACTATCCTAAAAGACCAGAGACTGAATTTGGAGAACAACGTTTCTATTTAAATATTATGTTTTTATTCTACATATATTTCAATTCAAGCCAACTCACCAAACAACATGAGAAGACAACCTAAGTTCTATGGCGTTTAGAGGCGTTAATAATCGCCACCTCAGCACCAAACATATTGAAGGAAGAACTCATACAGAAATATAAAACTCAAAATGATTAATAGGCATGGAGAAAATATCAATAATCAAGAAATGAAGAGTCGAATTGAACATGAGAAAAAAAAACTAATACATTTACAACAAAAACAAATCATTAATGTAACAGTAAGTGTCATAATGTCCTGAGGCAGTTACAGCATACCCTGTTGGATTAGTAGTTTAGATCCAGTTGTTATGGACGTTCAAGACAATATCATAGACTTAAGTCTGCTTCTCAGAACACATATATATTTAAGGAAGTATTATGCATGCCCTCCAGAGAACTCTCTCAACAGATGCTTAATCACAGATAATTTGGTATCCTGCTACAAACACACACCGTTAGAGTATTATCTTTATCACAACAGATCAAGATTCTTTAAGCACGAGATCTGTTTGAGCGTAACTCAGAATTCAGCCAGAGTACTACATTTTTATCAGGTCAATAAGTTTCTCAATAAGCCTTGACACAAAGATTGTTTGAAAAAAGGAAATCAAATGCTCAAAATTGATAGACAAAATAGGCATAGAGCAAACAAATATACAGAATATAGCACGTTGTATTTTATGGTAAATGAGAAAAATTGTGGAAAGCTGAACACCAAGAGCTAAAATGAACAAAATTTCAGAAACTTGAAGTTAAAAATTTAAACAGGTCCTTTGGTTATTGCTCCACTTATCCTTGTCATCAGAAGTTTGTAACATAGCACAAACAAGGTTTAATGTAAATACTCTCACATTTTTAATAGCTCCAGGTAATTGAATGAAATGTTGACGAGCTACTAGAAACGTTTTAAAATGAAATAACAAAGCTAAAAATGAATTAATATTTTTAAAAAAGTAAATTAAGAATCTCATGATGAAGCACTTTTATTGGCACTTTGAGAGCTGGCTTTTTCCAAATACTGTAATCTTCTGGCGCGAATTTCATCAATGTCAGAATTGCTTGTACTAGGAGGAGGGGTATCAGTTTCTAGACCTGGAAGACAAGTGAAAATTGATTTCAAATCACAACTAAGTATCACTCTAAGTATACTGAAATCCAATATACACAAATACAAGTTTGTACATTTTGCTCAAGCCTTCCCTTTAGATTGACACATGGAAAATCCCCCCAAAAAGTAGCAATAAGAACAAAGCTTTATCACTGATACATGTAATACCATAAAATGCACAAGCAAAATGCCAAATTTGACAATTTGAGTACGGTAGTAGAAGCATGTTAAAAAAAGAAAGTGAACTTACATTCCAAGCTCATCTGCAATGCTCTTTTCAGCTCATTATCTGACGAACTATCCTCATGTTGCAGGCTGAGACGCAGAGCTCTTTGCAACTCCTCATCTTCATCACTCCCTGACACCTGAGCAACAGAATTTCTGGGCTCAACTTGAACAGGGATAATGTGTTCTACTCCAGCCTTTGTTGTGTTGCCAGAAAGTTGCGTGGCACTCTCTTGTAAAGCCCTTTGAAGATCTTCATCTTCCTCATCACTGTTTGCTCTGGTGGTATTCGGCAATTCCGATGAGACCTAGAGCAGTAATCACACAGGTAAGTCAAAGTCACCAAAATCAAGTTTAGCAACAGTTTTCAAAAAAAAAATAAAAAAAAAAATTACCTGACCCATGCTGAGGCGAATGGCTCTCTGTAAATCAGGATCCTCAGAGGCACTGCCAAGCCGATGACCTTTACTGCCTTCCAACTGAACCCTTTTGGGTTGTGACAACTGCACTGCAGGCTGGATGAGAAGCATATCATGGGCCTGACAGTCAGGCATAGTGCCAAATACAACAAATATGGAGTAACCTATTTACAATGGAGAGAAGAAGGACTGTCACTTTTTGGCATTTTTTCAATAACATTATGAGGAAACAAAAATCAACTGCAAATGTCCTGTAGATTCTTACCTTCATGTTGAAGCTGGGCTAAGTACACTGAAAGGTATGTGTCTGAAATAAGCTGGGGACCTGTCAGCATGGAGTTGAGATTAAACCACTGACGGCCGAGACGTCTAATTGTAAACCAATGGTCATGGTAATTACAGATGTACGCCTGCATTTCACTAGGAATTAGGATAGACAAGAAATAATCAAGATTATAAACTGGAATAATTTACATTCAGGCAAAAAGTCAGTCCAGGTAAAAACAAAAATAATTAGAGTACAGACATTTCATCAAAAATTGGAGATTAACTAGAGAACTAGTAATTGAGATATGTTTCCCAGGACATAACTTTGCTTGGATCACAGTAAGTTCAAATTCACATTTCTGTTTTCTAACATTATTTTTTATCATGTTACCCAATTACATTGAGAGAAGAATTACATTTCACTTACTGAGGAGCAGATTGAGCAGTTAATGCTCTTGGCTCAGTGCTGTTGTATGGAACAAGCTCCAAATTCCACACATTTAATGCAGATGCAATAACTTGCACCGAAAAATAACCACTGTCATCCATGTTCCCAGAAGGTTGCTGAAATTTAAGACAAGAAACAAAAAACCTGCCAATAATTTATGTTTTGCACCCAAAGTACAAATGCTACTTTTGCAGTTACTATCTCATGCTTGTAGGTTCAAGGCAAATGATCACAAGTCCTCAACTACTTGACACAATAACTAAGATCAGTGCAAAAGTATAGAAAGGAAAGAAACTCAAATGCCTTGCATGCATTCAGAGTATCTGCAAGGGGACCACCACATTTATTAAGTAGATATACTGATATGAGAGTAATAAGTGCATTGTGCTATTATGATGGGGGGAAAAAAAGCAGAACTGGGAAGAAAGGAAACATCTGCAGGTGAACATATATGACAGTCCCAAGGATTCTGAAGGCAAGAGACAATGGCAACAATGGTCAAGTTTCATATGTCTAATGAGTCAAAGTGACAAACCTGTATGAAATTTCGGTATTCCTCACTATCAATGCCATTTTCTGCCATGCGCTCTCGTTCCTGTTCATCCATTTGCTGCGCCAAGGTTGCAAGGTCAACTGCAGTGAAATATGGGCCTTGAAGTAGTGCATTCAAGCAATGCTGAGCACAGAGGCACCCCTCTTGCTGAAATAGAGCAAGAAAGTGAATCGACCATATTCCATTGCCGTACCTTCGTATTGTGTTTGTGAACTACCACACCTGTTAGAAATGTCGAAAACTTTTTCAAGATGATTAAAATACTTAAATACTGAATTTCGGACCATCCAAAAGCAAGATCAAAAGAAAACTATCGGATAAATCCTAGACTGTGCATTAGAAGGATTTCTAACATGATAAGGCACGACACAAGAGCAACCCAGAGGATGGCCAGTGGGTTTAGGTAAAACTGTCTCGCTACGATTTCTCAATCAAAAACCAATGAAACAATGGTAAATAACAGGGAATGATTGAAAGCCCACAGGAAAATAGTCCAGATAAGTGTGGGTATTGTGGCATGAGAGCCAGGAAGGGAAAAATTATTTTCAGGGAAAGGGTTAAGTAAGACCACAACAAAGAGTTCATACGGTTAAATACAAACCTTTTCATGAAAAATAAGATCCATTGCTGTCTGAATTCCCAATAAATCAAATAATGTGTATCCTTGATCCACCTCGAATCAAATTTATGGGATTTTAATGACTCGCAGGTTAGTGTTGATGTTGATATCTTGTCACAGCCTTGTAATCTAATCTAAAACACCCAAAACTGTCCCAGGAAAATATGTAGTGCTTTCTGCCTATCTTGCGCCTTCCAGGAGCCGCTACTCCGCGACTCGCCGCTGTGTGTGTTGACATTCAAAATGGCGGCATGTCGTCAGTGCTGTGCTGTGTCGTGGTGAGTCGTACCCTTCAATAGTGTCTTGAATTAGACTGCTATTCGTGCATTTTTCCGTCTGCAGAATTTGGCAAAATCCTAGTGCATTTAAAAATTGCGGAGGCTTCCTCTGAAGTCATGTGTGTGTCCCAAACACAAAATCTTTCCTTGGCACTTACGCCTAAAGTAGTACAATCTAGGCTGACCAAATATCAACTTGGTTGATTTCCTGAAAATTTTGGACATTGTCTGCGACCGAATTCCTAATTGCGCGAGTCGTAGCGGTAGCTTCGATGCATTGATAACGCGAGCTGAGCACCGGAGCTCGACACGGCCTCTGATCTGGAAGACGCATCTCGTGCGTGGCCTCCTTTGTTTCCACAAACTTAAGTCCACTACTTCTTCCTCCTCTCCTCAAGCGGTCAGCGGCTTGGTTGTCGCAGTAGCCACTTCTAACTTTTCCGCCGGAACGCGTGTAGCAATGACTGAACTAAGTCCTGTGTGAACATTTTCAGCTAGAAAGGAACACTTTTGCTCTTAAACATTTTCCTCTTGCGATATTCGTTGCCTCTCAGACTTCGTGTCAGGTTCTCAACTAACACCAACACTCATACATTCTGTCCAGGTCTTGAAATGTTTTCAAACTATCGTTGGTGGAAAGCCGCTATCTTTGTCTGTTTGTGTCATTGTTTCTGTCCATTCATTGCTCTGTGATGAAACGTTTGCCTTGTGACGGTTCGTCAACTAGAGAGGTTAGTTAATGTTGACATCTTTTTTTCCTCACTGTTATGATTAAAGATGCTTGTCAGTTCAATTCTCTCGTCTTATCCTGAAACATGTCAATTTGAGATTAAACTGCACTGTTTTCCAATTCTCTGAAAGCAACTATGTATTTAATGAGCTACAAGAAATTGTCGTTTAGGATAAATTGCCACATTTTGTGCCTAAAAACAATTTAATGTCCATAGTTGTTGAGTTTGTGTAATACAGAGTGATTGTCAATTTCATTATTAGTTGGTATTAATCATTGTTTTATGTACAAAATGAATGCTGTAAAGGGAGCATCAGTAAAACACTTCTTTTATTTTTCCAGTATTCATTTTCATGTTTCTGCATAACTCTTTTTAACTGGTTCTGAATCTTCAATTGGTAGTCTATTGATGCACAAATGTATGTAAACCTGTGGTTTACTTAAGCACATCACAGCTACCCTCTTTTGAAGCTTCAGAAAATATAAATAAGGGAAAAGCAGTATTTGTCTTGTGTTTGACCAGAATGCCTTGCGATCCTCACATGATGTTGAGATTAATGTGTGTTCTTCTTTTGTTACAGCTTGTGTAACTGTTAGAGTAGGAAACGTGAAGCAACGATCAAGTACAAGCATTAAGAAGGCCAAACACAATCCGCACCCAGCACGCATTGAGGACATCTGAGGATTTTTTCCATCTTTTCTTTTACCATACAAATGAATTTTAAAGCAACTAGCATTAATTGTTTTGCATTGTAAAAGAAATTATGTCAAATTAATTAGACTTGTGTTGGACTGATAGAGCACTCTTGTGCTGATTTGTTGTCTACGTGTACATTGTAATTTTTCCGCATCGGCGGCACTCTGAGCAGTCTCGTCTTGTATACAAAGAACTGTTCTGTGATAACGCTACTTTTAAGCCCAAGTTATTGTAACACGCAATGTCCAGCGATCCTCAGTGGAAGTCTTTCCAGCCGTCAGCCATGGACTCAGACACGGCAATACTGGACTTCAAGACCTTGTCAATAGCATCCCCCAATGGGTCACCATATAATAGTGGTGCTAATGGTAGCAACAATCATCATGGCCATTATAACCATTACCCACCATCATATGGCTCAAGTGGAGGTAGTAGCTTTCCCATTGGTACATTCACGGGTAGAGAAGGAAATGACAGCGTCTTTAATGGAGATGCCAATACAAATAGCAGCAGCAACTCAAACAGCTTCAACCAGCAGCAGCAAGCACAGACGCAACAACATCAAAATAACTCTGATGGAGCTTACCACAATGCCACTCGTGAGACAGGGATCATCGAAAAGCTTCTGGTATGTTGTCTTATGTAATTGTGCATTGTAGTGGCTCCACTGAAACTATAAATCTGGTTCTTAGTTTTTTTCTTTGACACGGATCCTACGACAGAAGCATACTCTTTTAGAGGTCTCTAGTACTCTAGAGGGAGATAAAAATAGCTTGCGTTTTGTCTAAGACAAGAACAATTCTTAAAATGTGTTAACATTGTTTCAGAGGTTACTTCGGCGATGCTTCAGTCCATGTTAACCATTGCCCTATTATTGTACAATTCTGTTTATTATCTTGCAATGCTTAGTTGTTGCTGTAATTGCTGCTACCATAAGTTTATCTCAGGCTACATTTAAATTGTGAAGTCTCTGTTATACTTTGTGAAACTAATCTTCTCTTTTTCATTCTTTTTCTCAGCATTCTTATGGCTTTATTCAGTGCTGTGAAAGACAAGCCCGCCTCTTTTTCCACTTTAGCCAATTTAGTGGAAATATTGAGCACTTAAAGATAGGTGATCCAGTAGAATTTGAAATGACTTATGATCGACGCACTGGCAAACCTATTGCCAGTTTCATCACTAAAATTGCACCTGAAGTGGTGAGTGGTTTAAAATACAATATTTGATGGTTCCATTGCTGCCCATTTTATTTTGTTTTATCTTTCATGTGGGTTTACTGAATTGGTTTTTGTTCTTTTTTTTCTAACAGGTTTTAAGCGAAGAGCGGGTAACAGGTAATGTTACTACTGAAATCAGATCAGATGGACAGGGTGGGGAGACACAGGGTCGTATCAGCTATGAAAACAGGGGCGAATGTTTCTTTTTACCATACAATAAAGATGATGTGGAAGGAAATGTTACCTTGCGTTCTGGCGACAAAGTCAGTTTTCAAATTGCTGCCAACCCAAGGTAAGTAAAGAGAGAACTTTCATTGAAACTTGAAGATTTTGCTCCCTGAAACTATTTGTTCTGCCTATTGAAAATTCTCTTCTTTCAGGGGTAACTTGGGAGCTTCACATGTTCGTCTGGAAAATCCTGCTCACCCAGTCAGATATCAGGGTGTCGTATGTTCCATGAAGGAAAGCTTTGGTTTTATTGAACGAGCAGATGTTGTGAAGGAAATCTTCTTCCATTTCTCGGAATCGAAGAATAAAGAAGAAATCAGGCTAGGTGATGATGTGGAGTTCACAATTCAAACTAGAAATGTAAGAGAGACTAAGTGATTACCTATTCTCTATTCATTCAAAATCTTGGTCCTTTCCGGAATTTCATCAAAAATATTTATTTTAAATTTGTGATATTTCTTTTGTTAGGGAAAAGAAGTTGCTTGTAATATAACAGTCCTGCCTCGGGGGTCCATTATATTTGAAGATGTCTGTGAAGAAACTATGAAAGGACAAGTTCTTAAGCCCTTGGAACGCGGTCAAAATGTTAGACATCAGAATGACCCATTAACTGGACGAATCAAGTATCGTGCTGCTGATCACTCTGAGTCAGAAGTTGCTTTTGGAGACAAAGACCAGAAGGGAGACTTCACCCTTCGACATGGTGATTGGGTTAGTTTTCGCCTCGCAACAGACAGACGGGATGGACTCAAGCGAGCAACTGAGATATCCCTCCTAGATGAATCTTTCCACGTGTCTGGAGAGCGACGAGAGCAAGGTGTTGTTTCCGCTGTAAAAGATGGATATGGATTTCTCAAATGTGTGGAAAGAGAGCCTAAACTCTTTTTCCACTTCAGTGAAGTGCTAGATGTCGATAGGGATGTGTCTGTTGGTGATGAAGTGGAATTTACCATGATACAGGTGTGTGAATTAGTTATTTCATTCAATTAATAAAATTTGAGTTTCAAGCTCTTGAAACTTCTTATGTGAGTCAAAACAACTTGAAATTCATGGCACATTTTTCTGTCTAGGACCAAGCATCGTCCTTCAGTCACATGCGTCAGCGGGCAATTCGCATTAAGCACCTCTCTCCTAACACCGTCAAATTTGAGAGTGTTATGGAGCATGGGGTTAGTGGAACAATTACAAAAGAGGTCTTACCTCCTTACTGGAACCAACGCAGCCCATCTAAAAACCAGGTAACTAAAATTGCACAACATTCTTCAGCTGCAGACTGACGTTTTTTTGTATGAATGTTTTGCATTGACATGATTTTTTCAAATCCAACATGCTGCCACTCATTTACCTCCTAATCATCTCTATTAACTTTCAGGCAAATGAAAAACCTGAACCTGGGGTTATCACCTATACTGTCAATGACATTAAGAAAACAGTCACCTATTATTTGAAAGACTGTGACCACAAAGGCCTTCCCAAAATTGGAGATCAAGTATGTCAATATCTTCTATTGTTACAGGTGTATTCATTACTAGCCTAAGAAAACTAAGTCTTATTAATCCCACTTTTGTCTGTCAGGTGGAATTTGATATTGCACAAGTTAAGCGCAACAAAGAGATTGTAGCTGTAAATGTTCGTGTGAGTCAGAGAGCAGCAGGAGGAGACCGTGTTGATGGAACACTTCATCAGGGTTACGTTGCTGCCTTGAAAGATGGTTTTGGATTCATTGAGAACTTGGCTCACGATATGGAAGTTTTCTTCCACTTCAGGTTTGTTTTACATGTTCTTAAAAATTTCTTTATTCAAAGTTCTGTCTTGAACACCGCTTTAAATAGTACTGTAATTAACAGCAACCTAGATGGAGATGCCAATAAACTTGAACTAGGTGCTGAGGTTGAGTTTAATTTGAACATCCGCGGCACATCTGGCACATGTATGTCAGCTGAAAATGTGAAAGTTCTTCCCAGAGGGACACTCAAGAGTCCAACTGTGCTTCCGGATGTGCTGGATGGGAAAGTAACTCGTCCTCTTCGCTCTGTCAATCCAGAACAAGATCAATACGCAGGTCTCATTGAAGCTAGTGTGGAAACAGGTGACTTAAACTGTGTTAAATATTTTTTTTTAGCACCATGAAAATATTTTTGCTCTGAATTTCATCACTAAACTTTTTAACGTGTTATGCAGAAGGGGAAAAAGGTGCAGAATATGAGTTTGGCATTACAAGTCTCACAAACAAGAGAGAACTTTTACAAATTGGTGACCCTGTCCACTTCCAAGTAGATAGCCAAGGTAGAGCGGCCAATGTTGTTGCAATTAGAAAGAAGCGAAGAGCAACTGTTGATTCTGTTAAAGGTATGCAATGTAGGGAGAAAGAATTTTCTACATCTCTTTACAACTCTCTCTCTTTCTCTCTCTCTCCCTTTAAAATAATTTGTTTGCTCTAATGCACTCTCTTTCTTTCTTACATAGGACCCTTTGGATTCTTAGCTCATGAAGTTGAAGAAGGGAAGAAACTGTTCTTCCACATGTCAGAAGTGAAAGACAATGCCTCATTGCAAGCTGGTGATACTGTGGAATTTGTCCTTGTCACAAATCATCGTACCGGGAAATCATCAGCTTGTAATGTCACCAAAGTTTGGTACGTTTGCTATTCCTTTCATTTACTTTGCATTTACATGAATGATGAGTAAGACATATCGGAGAAGGAAAATGGAAACAGTCAAGCTCTATTCTCTTTCCCTCTTCTCTGAGCTTATTCTTCGTTCCTCTCACTTCTTAACATAGTAGCAGCATGTTCCATCTCAGAAGTTGTTTTAAAAGAATACAAAGGAGAGTTACTCAAAGTCGCTTGTAACTTTTTTTCAGTGAAAACACTCAGCGACCAGAGCGACTGATAAACCGCCTTCGAACAACATCAGTAGATGACAGTGGTCCCAAGCTTACAGTTTTAAGACAACCGAAAGGTCCGGATGGCACGAAGGGTTTTAATGTCGGCCGTGTTCCAAGGTTGCCAGGTGTCGGTGTTGAATAATTGAAGCATCACATGCGGGTTATGCCTGCTCATTCTATTTTAACCTAGGTATTTTTTTTTTCCTTTGTATGATATGCCTTCTGCTAATCATCAAAATTATGAAATAAAACAAACCAAATATGATTTTTTTTTTAAACTGTAAAATGTCTGCTTATTCAAGGCAGGACATATTCAACACCTTAGGAATATTATTTTAATGAGTTTGGTACAGTATACTCCAGGCACATGTGAAGAGTTTGGAACACACATTGTCAACATTTGAAATGTTCTTTGTGTGGTATAGACCCTAGTTAAGTTGACTCTCGATTGTTATGGCACTGACGCCCGACTGCCATGCTTGTGTGAAGAGGTTTAGCTTCTTTGTTGTTACGTGTAGATGGGACAACCTTTATTTGTAAAATAAATTTTGAAAAAATACTGTTGAGTCTCATGTTGTGGGTGGTTGTGGGGTCATAGACCTTACCCAGTATCTTTTTCCTCATCTCTGATCGGAGTGAACTAACTGTTCTGACGCCAGTGCCCCTGGACATACGTAACATCTCTGGCAGAAAGAGTGGAAATCACAACATGTGTCCAGCTTGAGTTGAAAGACGAATCAATCTGCTCAACATTAGTATTGTAAATGCGTAGATGTGAGTTTGTATGGATATGTGTGCATGTGTGCGGTGTTTGTCAGCATCAAGGCCAAGGTTTCCTTGACCTTTATTCTGACAATCGCAATAAATCCTCTCCCCTCAAATCACTCACCTGTACATGAATTGTGCATATTTGTATCCTAAATAATTATATGGTAAAACAATTAATATAGTGGGTTGAAAACTATGCCTACATTCATCTCATTCAAAAATAAAAAAAAGAAATTGCAACAAGAATATAACAAAAAAAAAAAAAAAATAGAACAAAGAGTGAGGAGGACATTCTTGGCTTCTATTAAAGAGTGTAGCTTGGACTCTAACGAGTTACTCATATTCTGTTTTCTATGATAGTGCTCAGGGTGCCTCCTTATTCTGCTCTGGACCAAATTTACAGTAAAACCTGTTGGTCTATATGTTTTACTGTGTAAATTTAAGCCTAGACTCAGTTTTCCATAGCATTATAGCGACAAGGTGATGTAATGAAGAACCACTGTCTTGAAGGAATGCCATGTAATCTGAAACAGTCAGCAGTTATTGTAAACTTTTATTTTTACATTTTAAAAGCATGTGTTTTGCAGTCTACAGAAAGTACTGTTTGTACCTTAAGTTCCAGTCATGTACGAAAACTATGACGTGATAATAGATAGCCAGGATTACTTTACTGAGAGCTTTTCAGCTTGATTTACTTGTGAAGATGGATAAAGATCTGAATTCAAAAAGTTTTCTTTTTGGTATATCTTATGTTTTAGCCGTACAGTTTGAGCATGAATTTTGTAAAATTTGTTTTCATGGTATGCATGGTACACTTTATATTTTAAAATGTTTAAAGCAGTGCTCATTGCAAGTGAAAAAGAAATTGATCATGATTGCAGTTATTCTGTCAATTTCATTTCATAGTACTGCCTAATTTACTTGTACATTAATGGTATGGATTGATCAAAATAAAATGTTATTGGATTGGTACATTTGTTCTAGAATCTTACTTGTTCATTTTCCCCCAAAACAACTTTTCTTGCTTCAGAGAGGTAGGTTAGCAAAAGGTGAAGGATAATATTTCTTTATGAAAAGTTTAGCCTGATGTCAACACTTTTACTCTCCTCAATTCGGTAATCAATGATAAATTGCTGTGTGTGTGTATGATGCTAAGACCTTTTTTCTTACTTTTAGTAAAAAAAAAAGAAGTAGGTTTCATGAAGATTATCAGGAATAAAATAAATGAAGATCATAATTACATGATTGTAACAAGAGATGCCGCAATCAGAATGCGAAATTTATTCAAGCTAGAGGATTATTTACACAAAATACATCAGCGATTACCACGATGGTATTTCCTTTACACCAGGTGGTGGTGGCGGTCTACCATACAGGGCTGAGCGATCGCGATACCTTGTCATCCTTTGAGTTTCGGCATCATCAAATGTTTTTCCTATGTAGAATCCAACAAGTGGAGCTATTACACCAAAAATATTTGATGGTCTAGTTACAGCACCGATTATGACCTTAGAGTACGACATCTGGAAAAATAAAGAAAGCAAAACACAGGATTCATTTCTCTAGTGTACACTCAAAACTTCAAATATTCGAGGCAATGCTGAAACGAAGTGTAGTTGTAGACACAGCAGACCCATAGTCGTTAAAGGGAATGAATTTTCATTAAGCTTTCCAAAGTAAAATGGTTTACTAACAATTTTTACTTTTACGGATTGTTTAGGTACAAAGCTGCCTACAGTCTTCCGATTCAGTGAAAGAGTGTGCTGGCAAACCTAGACACACCACTAATTATTGTTTCACACTCAACAATTTTCAGAATGAAGAAGAGAAGGGATATGTTTCCATAAATTATTTGGAAGGATTTGCTGTGGAATTTTAGAACAATGTTGAAGAGCTCTTATTACAACTAGTCAGTCAGCATTTTACAAAGAATATACATTTCAACTTTACCTTTTTCTGCCTGTAGCTTCTTCCACTCCTGTGTGCGAGACCAATCGGCGTAAATGCACCAAATAGTAATTGTGGGAAAGACGACAGATGGCCAGTAACGCTGAATGGCCCAGCCAATGGGCCACTTCGTCATGGATGATTTATCGTCTGAACAGAAGACTGGTATGTTAGCAATGCTATCAATACATATTGTAACAATATCATCGTCAATGAGACAATCTTCTGAAGACTATTATGTCATGACCCATACATAACCTTCACAGTTGTGACGATATAGTAAGTTCACCACATTATTTTCTTTAAGGTAAATCAGAAAAAAAAATTAATACGTACACACTGCATTATGTTGTTGTTATAATCACGAAATTATTTGTTACAAAGGAAACATAGGGGGAATCATGGTAGTTCTGGGGTCATACCAGTACCAGTCTAAACGTATGCGACATGTCAGCATCTCAATAATACTTACTCCACGAATGGAAGAAATCCTAATGAAACAGCGCACAAGATGTTGATCAATAAAATTCTGTATATGAAGATAAAAGACTCCTCAAAGATCCAAAACGACGCTTTAGCAGAAAGACGTCGCAGTGTCGCAGCCTTCCTCAACGTTCAGAATTAATAAAATAGTAAACTAAAAAAAAAAAAAAAAAAAATCCAAAACCCCGCGCTATGAAAAACTTTATCATCAGAGCGACGCAGCTGCTGAAACTTCGTTTAGAATGGAAATGTCTTGGCGCCTGCTTCGTGCTGCTGCTCGTGGTGAAACCCGAGTACGACATTTAAGCAAAGTAGTCTCTTCATCTTCAGAGAATCATACCTGCTCGGATTTTAAAAAGTTCCTTGTGGCAAAAGACATGCCTTACGTTGACGGTTTCACGTGCCTTGAGTCTGAGTGCAAGTTCTGTTCAGTGAGTTCATCCGGTAGCCTCTACATCAACAAAACAACAGGTATGCATCTATTTTCAATGTTTTAGTTTCTCCCTATATTCGAGTTCTTTTTCTAACTTGCATGACCCTAACACAAGCTGGAAAAGTGCTTTCAGGTTTTGAATCTCACCAGCTATTAATGCTGCATTTTATATGAACCCACAGTATTATTTTTTAAATGTTCTCACTTTTTCGTATTCATCTCTTTTCAGGATTTTTTACATGTATGAAGTGTAAAACATACGGTGAATGGGACGCACTACTCAAAGTACTGAATTCAGCCAGTACCAAATCAATGAGCAAAAAAGAAATATCTGAACTTAAATCTCCTCTTACTGGAATAAAATTTTATCCCAAAGAACCAACATTTAAGGAAACTCTCTACTCTCTCAACGATAAATCCGATGAAGAAGTCAGTCGGTTAGTTCAACAATTTAACTTACCTGTAAGTATCATGCTAAATTTACATGTATAGAATCCTAGCTGTAATGAGTGTTTTTGAATTCTCATTAAAATTCGTCTTGGGATGAAACAATTTTGCAGAATCCGGGACGAGATATTCTAGAGCAACTTGGAGCTTGTGTGGATGCACTTGGTACATCTATGTTTTTTCCTTTTCGAACGTTAGATAACATAGTTGCAGGTAAGTTCTATTAGTACGAAATCCGACTGGACTTCTGCTTCAATTCCCTTTTTTTTTCTTTTGTTTATTTTGTATGATTGATGTGTTTTGTATTTTAATATGAATTTTATTTGTTTTATATTTCAAATAAGGCTACAGAGTGATTACAAGGAATAGTGGAGATGAAAAGACTTTATTGGGCGCCAACCAATCAGGTCTCATTATTTTCTACCCAGAGAGATTGAAACCATCAAGACGTCAATCAAACACCTCAAGAGAAAAAAATTCAGCAGTGCTTGTTGCGTCGGTGTTAGATGCTTTGGCACTAGCAAGATCCAAAGTACAAAGTCATATTATTTGTCTCCCTCATGGTAATTAATAGTTTTGTTCAAATCTTGTGTTTGTTCTAGTCATTTGTACATTTTGTGAAGTTCTTCTGGTTCATTTTAATTTTATCTCACATTGTTTTATGAAAACAGAAGTTTTCATTTTTATGTTTCAGGTATTAACCAGTTACCTATAGAAATACTCCCTATATTTGAAAAATATAGGAAGATAACTTTCTGGTTTGATGATTGTATCGGTATTTGGGACGCCATACGCTGTTTTTCGAAAAAGCTGAGTTCCAAAAGGTGTTATGCTGTTAAGTAAGTTGCATTCCTTTTAAATGGCTGATATACATAAATCTTTCAAAATGTGTACGCAAATAGACTCAACATACTTTTGTCGGTATGGTTATTACAGACCTGGCGCATACACGCCTTGTGCTAAGACTGCTTATGAAAATGGTGAAGATTTAGACAAAATACTTTTAGACGCCCGGCCCCTACATGTTGAAGATGTCACATCTTTTAAAGACCTGCGAGGAGAAGTGATGTTTGAACTCTTGAATGTTGGAAAGGTAAGCTTTTGACTAATTCTTACCTTCTTTTGTTTCTCACAAGCGTTAATAAATTCTTGATTCCTTAGGTCGAGGGAATAAAATGGCGATGCTTTCCTCTTCTCAACAATTTGTTGAAAGGTTTCAGAAGAGGTGAATTAACTGTGCTTTCTGGATCAACTGGAAGTGGAAAAACAACACTGATGAGTCAATATTCTCTTGACTTGGCTGAGCAAGGAGTATGTGTACTTTGTTTATTAAATTTTGAGGAAATAGTGTTAATATTATAAGTGTCCTCTGTTTAGGAGCATGGACAGAAACAAAAAATTCTAAATCTTCTAAAATTGAACTACCATTTGCTGTCAATCTCATCTGTTTGATTAATTTTTTCCCTTTTTCCTGTTAAAGGTAAACACCTTATGGGGAAGTTTTGAAATACCCAATCATCGATTAGCACGCACTCTGCTCACTCAGTTGGCAGGAATGCCACTGCAGGAGCATATGGATTGTTTTGATGAATTTGCCGACAAGTTAGAGGGATTGCCGATGTATTTTATGAAATTACATGGTCAACATTCAATTGATAAAGTTATGCAGGTAAGGTGATAATTTGTGTTTGATTTTGGAGTTTAGGTACAATTATATAAATCAGTATATTTGTTTATATTGGATCACAATCACCTCATTTTGACAGAAAACATTCTCAAAAAGTTCGGATTGGTGCAGATTGGTGTTATTCCTTTCCTTGTTGTTTTATGGTTATTCCTTCTACAGGTAATTGAACATGCTCAGTATGTGTATGATATTGGCCATGTTATTATTGATACGGTTCAATTCATGATGGGTGTTAGTGGAGATACAAGTGGCCTGGACCGCTTCTGGAGACAGGACAATATCATAGCCGCCTTTCGGAACTTTGCCACTATTTACAACTGTCATGTAACTCTAGTCATTCATCCACGGAAAGAGCGCCAGGGAGAACATCTCAACTTGAATTCTGTTTTTGGTGGAGCAAAAGCAACTCAAGAAGCAGATAATGTTTTCATGCTTCAAGACTACCGAGAAGCTATGGGCGGACTTTACCTAAAGGCAAGATTTTGAAGATTATATATTTCCAGTTTTACTATATCACTTCTTCTATTTAGTGTAAAACTAATTCTAATTTTTCTTTTTCCAGATTTTGAAAAATCGCTTTTGTGGTGAGGTTGGAAAAGTGCCACTGGAATTCGACAAGGCCTCTCTAAGATTTACACAACATAAATCATTTCCTCAAGTCAAAACAGGTCAATATGAGGATAAAAATTCATTGAGCAACATTCACATCCTTGGATAAAGTATCACTTCTTGCTCACAATGTAGTTAGTTTTATCAAATAAATTTATAGTTTGTATTTTGAAGTTATGAAGTCTTTTAGGACTAATTTTACATTCCCACATCAGTTCCTGATCTGTGATATGTGTCTCTACTAAAGCAGAAAAAAAGGGAAAACTAAACTCTTTTCTATTCAGAAACACAAACTTTAATGAGGAGCTTCACAATCTACACAAAAAGAAAACAAGAAGTTCAATTTTTTTCTGTTCTGAGGGTCTTCTTTTGATGTGGTATGGTACTCGTCCATTTACAACGCATCAAAAGAAAATCTTACAAAGACTAGATCATGCTACATATGGTAACTAAAACCTAGAGTATACAAAGAGAGTCAGACAGACTCGAGAGAGATACTTTAGCACTACACACAGACACCATTACAAATTGATAACAATAGAAATGACAACATTCAATAATGAAAAATAACAACATGCTAAAAAAAAAAGAAGAAAAAAAAAGTGAGATATTGCTTAGACTTTGTTACCTGTCGGGTCCCTAACTTTTGAGACATCATATTTAATTTAGCCTTGGCTCTCCTCAAAATTTAAAGAATGTAAATTGTTATCATATGGTCTCAAATAATATATCACAGTGGGCCCAGGAAAAAATAGAAAGGAAAGAGTGCTAATGGGAGTCTATCTCATAGAAGATATTTGCTTATTCATAGGGAAAAAGTCTTTTTCAAAGAAATGGATACACAAGTTGAAAATTTCAATTCTTCCTGAAACTTATCAAATGATCTGCCAAAGTACATTCTAAAATGCGTTGTTAAACTAGGATAATCCAACACACCACTTAAAGCAACAAATCGCCACCTCTTATCCAAACTAAAGACAATCCATGAACATAATTTTTGGTACATACAAGAGAAACCTACCCTACACAAGCAAAGGTATGCTTAATGGGACAATCAATCACAGTAACAAACAGCAGTTATTGAAAATTCCTGGACACTCCTAATAACTTATATTATTTACAGTTTCTTACTTTCCAATATGGCAACTAAGGGTTGAGCATGATTAAAGAACAAGATTCAAAAAATATCTCAACAGAAGCAGATACATTTAGACATGAAGCCAAAAGAATAAAATCATAGCAAACATAACAACAAGACCCGGCATCATAAGCCTACCTATGGTAGTCTGACCTGAACTAGATTGTAAATTACGCAGATCCTGAGTTACACGAGTACGTTCTAGATTACATTGAGAGAAGCGCTCTCGAAGACCAACTAATTCCTCTTCTAGCTCTTCAACTCGGTGGGCAAGGCGCTTACATTGCTCGTTGCTTTCTGCAATGAGAGGCTGTTGAAGTTTTTGCTCCTGATGCATCTTAGCCAGCTGCCCTTGCAAATGAGCTACGTTTTCTGAGCTGTTCCTATCAATTTTCTCATCTTGTTGCATTTTGGAGAGTGCCTCAAACTGGGTAACAAAATCAACACCATTGCGCAACTGCTTTTCATTTTGCTGGGCTTCCCACTGAAGTTTTTTCAAGACTTCGGTTTCTTCTGATTCCCTATTGTTGACCTGCATAAAACAAACAAATCATTAAAATCACGAAACAGAGCTTCAAAGAGCTGGTCTTTGATATTTCTCTTCGAAACAGTAAAAAGTTAAAAGTACTTCTTGCTTGAAAGAAACTTACCTGAGTATGAGAGTCATCAGTATTATCTCTTAATCGCTCCATTACAGCTTGCACTTTTCTCAACTCAGCATGTAACTGCTCATTTTGTTTATCATTTTCTCTCTCTTTCTCTCTCATAGATGCTAGCATTTCATTCTGCATAGCAATTGTAGCCTTCAGTCTATGAATCGAGTTGGAATTGTTGCCAGCATTGTCAAGTTCCTTTTTAGATATTTGGTCCTCCTCACTAATCAGTTCAGTGTTTTCCAACTTAACCTTCAACCCCACGTTAAGGGTATCACTAATGCGTTGAAGTATAAGATCCATAGTAACTCCCGACTCTAATCCAGAAAGGTGAGATTGAACTAATTCCAACTGCTGTTCTATAAGATCACCATCAGCTTCCAATCGTTCCAATTTGGCTTGAAGAGTCTTTTCTGCCTTAATTTGCTCTTCCAATTGGGATTGCAACTGCTTTTTCTCTTCTTGCAGCCCTCGCAGAGCTTCTTCATGTTGTTCAAGAGCTCTTTCGGCTTTAATTTGATCTCCCACGAGGGCTTGAAAACTCTTCTTCTCGTCTTCCAATGCCTGCAGTGTTTCTTGGTGCTGTTCTTCAGTACTATTAAGTTTGACTGATTGCTGGCTATACTTTTGAGCAAGTTCCCTAAGGTCTTGTTGACTTCGCGCCAGAAGCTGTTTGAGCCCATTGCATTGAATTTCCACACTGGTCTTAGAATTTTCAAGGTCTTGCAATTTTTGGACAGCTTCGAGCTTTTCCTCAAGAACTTTTTGAAGACTCTGTTTAGCAGTGCCTTGATAATTCATCTTATCCTCTTGAAGCTTCCGCAACTCCTCTCTGAGGATATCCTCAGTAGCATTTTTCGCATAAGTCTGGAGCTGACATTCTAAAATTTCCACACGTGACAGCAGACGATCTTCATCAATCAGTGCTTTCCACCCAAGATCACAACTCTGCCTAAGATCGTCCAATAATCGTTGTAATGTATTAAGTTTCTTCTCTAACTGATTTTCTCTTTGGAGTGCTTCCTGAAGATAGTTATTCAGAGCATAAAGTTCTTCAAGGCCAACAGTTTCTTGAGAATTCACAGTGGACGGACTTGCCTTGGCTTCTTTCCCATCAGGCAAGTACAAACGAAGAGTGGCAATAATACAACCATGGGTCACCTTCCCAGCATTCTCCATGACATCAACACCAAACTGAACGATATCACCAGAACAAACCTCTCTAGGTGCAGATTCCTCCGCTCCTTTACTAAGTCTATGATTGTTGACAAAAGTGCCATTGCTGCTCTTTGTATCTTGAAGGTAAAACTTGCCTGTGTCATACCAAAGCAGGGCGTGGTTTCTTGACAATACTTTGCAATCAAAGATGGCATTGTTGGCAGCAGGTTTCGCTCTTGCAACTGAGCGCCCGATTTTAACAGGTTGATCAAGAATCAAATTCCGTTCTTGAAAGGGGTGGGAGTTGAAGCGGCAGGTGAGAACCCCACGACTTGTCATTTTGTTGTTATTTGGTGCTACAGACACAATGGTTTCAGTCAAGGGTACAGCCAAATTCTTCCCCCAGCCATCATTCACCACCACCATCACTGCAAGGGATTCGCTCAACACATCACAGTGCTACATATTGCAACCACTTCCCACAGATATACACCGTAGATTATAAAGTGAAATATTTGCCCAATCCAGGTAAACCTTCGGTCCCTTTAACCCACCTCGAGGCTATGCGAAAGAAGCTGATGTCGTTCTCTGAACGAAACTGTAACAACAAAATGAAACAGAACCATTAACTAGCAATGTCTTTTTAAAAAAATGTATAAAATTAGTGGGTCTTAGAATGCTGCAGACCTAAATCCAAATCTAGCAATTGTAGATACGTCGGATACGTCAGAGCAGAAATTCATTTACTACGTATACCAGAAGGCTTGCAGATTTTTATGAACAGGTGCAACAACACACCGTAGAATATGAATATAAAACTAATTCCGTAATTCGAGCATGCCTCATTTATATTAGGAAGCTTCTTCTTGTTATGAATGTACAGCGCATTCAGTAAATACTCTATCATTTGATAACATCAAAAGAGTGATGAAATAATATTTATGTTCCGTCTGCTCCGTTGAGCGCCACGACTCTTTTCCCGCCCACTTCGAAAGGCTCTTTGGATCCCTCCGGCGAGGCGTTCCCGAGTGAAAGGGACCTGCTGCCATTGAAATCAATCCAAAAATCAAAAATAGTGCCAGGTAGGATTCAAATTTGTTTTGGTGATGTTTAATATAGAAGCGTCTTCGTTGTCTTTCAGGAACTTATACTTTTTAAAGCAAACTATGCTAAATATGAGACACACGAACCTCTGTCAAGATAGTTGAAAGGGATGCTGATTTATGTGATAACATCCACAATTCATTCCTATTAATTTCATTGGGATAGAATGGATGAATAAAAAAGGCTAATTTCCAAATCATTGCATCTTTAATACAGTTCTTGCACCACAATTATGACTTTGTCTAAGCCACACATAGAAGTAACTTGTTCCATAGATGACATACATTGTCAGCTCTTTCAATCACACTAGAAGTCCTAAAATAAAGAATAAGTTGTGCATCCCAAAATGCCTACGTTCTTTCATACCCAAGAATAAAAATAAGACTAGACTGAATTTGCTATCCGCGATAGGTAGTGAAAATTAATTCAATCACTTATTGTATTTGGTCTTTTGTACAAATAGCTTGCTTGTGATAATAACAATTATAATGGATAAAATATATAAAAATTAGCAAGCTTCATAATTATTTGAATACAATAAGAACCTGCATGTTCATACAAATTATGAAAATGAACAGTATGAACTCCAAGGTGGCAAAAAAAATATAAGGAAAGCGAAAAGTAAGAGACACTATCTAAGAACTTACTTTGTAATATGTAAGCAAATCACATAGGGTGCAACGGATGGTAGAAAACCACTGTTGTGGAATTAGTTTGAAGAAAAGAGGCAATGGTCAAGTAAGTATTGCTACCAATTAAGAAAAAGTAGGTTGAAAAACCAAAATGCATCTCTGCTAGTTGATTGGTACCCAACTTTGAAACTTCACGTGAGAGACAAAAATGTCACTGAAACAAGTTGATGATAATTTGTTATGCTGCATATTAAACAAGCGATAAATGATGCTTCGAAAATATTTATACTGGAAATCCTTTAAATGAGGCCAGACGATAACTCAATATAAATGGGCTTTTTGACATGGAATAGTACAACTACTCAGTATCAATGACCATGTCCCATTTCAAACTCTTGAACCAGTTTCGTATATCATGCTAAACTAAACCAAATACAAAATTTAAAAGCTCATTAAAATAAAACCAACTTATATTGTTACTTGACGTTCTATTCCACAAATTCCGTGACAAGTTTAACTATTGAGGTATCAATTTCTTCTCACACACAAACACTGAACAATAGGGTATAATGCGAGAATGCAAATTAATGTCAACTTAATCTCAAGTAAATCTAAAGAGCAAAGATTTTAATGACTGAATCTATGGTACACTTCTTCACAAGGTGCTAAAACTGACAAGGTACAAAATCATTCTTGAAGTACTATCACACAGAATCCAAGAGTTGTGTCAAAGGACTGATGTCTCTGCCACAAATTAAAATGGACTTCTTCCAAAACACATTTTGAAAATTCTGAGTGTAAATTTCAGCTTTGGATATGAACATTCAATGATTCTTAGAGGGTACAGAAAGAAAATATATCAGATCACAGACCACAGCTTACTACATCATACGTCAGATGTTATCAATTTACACTTACTTTATCACAGCAATGAGGCATGCCATAATTTCTAACAGAATACACAGACCAAAGCACCGTTTAGTATAAAACTGTAATAAGCAAGGAATATTCCAAATGACAAAACCTGAAAAAATCCTGTCATATCAGTAATTTGCTATAACAAGCAAGTTCCAACATCTCACTCTGCTACAACAAGTTTAATTTTCAAAATTCACTCTATTCAAAACTGAGATATAAGCAGAATGGTTGTGCTCACAAAGTAAGTTATTGCAACATTCAACAAAAACACGTACGAAAATAAATTAATTTCCATTATCAAGTGAGGTAAGTACATACAGAATGTGTGCACGAGAAGTTAGGCATGTTATGAAATCCTGACAGCAGCCTACATTCATCACTTATTGCAACTTTTGGATTCACACCATTTCCTTTAATTTAAGACACAAACAATACATTCAGGACATATGGTTATCAATGCCAAAATCATTGAACACATTGACAGTGTCTTGTCCACACTAAAGATCGCCGGTCTCCCAAATACAGGCTGCATTTTATTTCAGTCTTTTTTCCAACCAAGAAATGAACATCCTTACAATCTAGGCCACATCACACATTATTAATAAAATAACACTAAAGTCTCTACAAACCGATGTGTAAGGGTTCTGCAGTTAGCAAAGCAAACCGCAGTCCAAATCTGGTTCCATGATAAATGACATGATATGGGGCATAATGTCTTTATGAAACAGAAGGTCGGCCTCATGCTACGAGTAAAATGAGATTTCTATCCAGGTGGTGATTGCCTCGGTTTGTTTTAAATCCAGAGTCATGAAGTACAGACAGAAAATCTCTTATTTTATTGCAGTAAGAGGCAAAAAGAAGATTCTTTTCTTCCAACATTAGAAAATTGTTGATGTTGGAATAGCATGCTCGGCAAATCAACAGTATATGTAACTATATAATGTCCTGTATATATGGTACAGGTTTCTGGAATATGAACAATCAATCATTTTACTGTAAGAAGGCTAATAGGAAGCAAAGACTCTAAATAAGACTCTAATAAATATATTTCTGCCAGTAGAACAAAGAAACAAATATTCATAAAATAAATATGATACTTAAAAACTGATTAAATATTTAGTGTGAAAACAAAACACAAGACTTTACACGTAGCTTAAAAAAACGTTATGACTTTCCTTAAATTACCGTATTTTATCTTGACATGACCACAACCTCACATTGAGCCGTTTGTAATATACTTCCTGTTTTGTGATGCTGCGAGGAGTGTGGCTGACACTAGCATTCAATTCAATTTACAACTGCAAAAGTGAAAGCATTCTTGGAAAAAAACACAATGTTAAGCAGTGTATATTTGGCACCCAAAAACATGTAGTTTTACTTTAAAAATTAACAATATACAGGCCCTATAGTTGTTATCTTACTTTCTTTGATTCGGACAAAAGTAAAAATAAAAGTTAGATTCTTAATCAGAGCACATTAATAATGAAATCACCCTGGACTTTAAATTCATTCCGTTTGATGCAAATTAACTTATTCTCTAATCCAAGTAAATTAGATGACACCTACTAAAGATCTATTAGCTTCATCCTTTCTAGGGCTGCTAGGTGAAACCTGGAGGAGATGAAGGGGGAGATTCAAGATCAATAGAACTTGAATTGGAAACTGTGTTAGCATTTACTGGATTAGATCCCTGTTGCCTTGCGGGTGTACCATACACAAATCGCACTCCTTGCTGAAGGAGCGGTGCCATTGACGTGTGCTGGAAGTAATATCCAGGAGGGGCAGCAATGTGAAGTGTGCGTAATCCAGATAAAGGACTAGTTCCTAGGTTAATAGCCGAGCCTTCAACTGACTGCTGCTCGGTCTTGGCTGCTGCTCCTGCTGCTACTCCGACTAGGGGTGCTGCTATGACTGCTGCTGTGGCTGCTGTTGTGGCTTCCCGCTGACCATCTGGTGTCTGGAAAAGCCCGTTGCAGACCCATTAGTCTTATTCAATTTGATTCGAGTGCACACTGAATCGAACTCCACCATTTGTTAGCTCATGAGCTGCAGATGTCTTTCGATGACAAGCACACCAAGTTACCTGAGAGCCCCTAGCAGGTGAAGCGGGTGGGGACTGTACTGCTGTACAGTGCCCATCTGCCTCGTTCTGTGAGCCAGTCTGGGATCCCACCGGAGACTGGGGAGCTGTGCTGTACATGAGGCAGTCCTCTGAGCTGCCAGCTGTCCCGGCCCCGGCCCAGGCCCCGGCGCCGGCGCCGGCCCCAGTCACAGGCTGGCCGGCCTGACCCACTGCCATTCACCACACCACCACCATTAGACATGCCATAACGCAGACAAAGTCATCAAAGACCCCAATGACAGCTGCAGACTTTGTGACTTCAAGATATGACTGACAATTCTCAGTAACCCATTAACACCCATGACAACCACCAAGGAAGGCTTGTCATAATGCTCAAGCCTTCTGATGTCAGGTGAATCAAAATGCATGAAAGAAGGCAAGTTAGTTAAGTCAGGCATCAGCCAACATATGAAGCAATAAATGTCATGAAGGAAATTGTACATCACATACGCTATCCTGACATTGAGAATGAACAGACGAAGAAGATTTTGGAAATCCATGAAATAGAATTGCAACCATACACTTTTCTCAAAATTTTTAACAATAAAGTAAATGTTTGCAAAGGAACTTCATTCATTGTGAATTTTTAAAATGTTCTCAAGCTAAACTAATATCAAAAAAATTTAAGAATTTATTTTGTTTGTCGAATGTTTTTGCAGTATAATAGATTTTGGTGATGAAAAGTTGCACAGCTCATATCATCCAAGAATAAGATGACACATTGAAGCAAAAGAAAATGCAAATAGAGAGAGAAGCATAAACCCCAATACTTATACGTGAATGGAATTATTGTAGCTCACCTTTGCACTGGATTGGAGACAGAGCTTGGTAAAACATTGGCCTTGCCATCATTGCTGCAGCCTCGTGAGGAGAGAGAGAAACAAGTCGTTGGACTGCAGCGACTTGTTGGTGCCCTCCAATCACGTTTCCGAGGCCAACCTAAATCAAACACAAATAATTAAAAATAAAATTTCATACATACAGGAAAACTTTCACTATCTGAGGCTAATCTTGGGCTCTCACAAATAGCAGATTGATAGTAAATAAACTTGTTATACAAAAAACGGTAAAACCATTTCTAAGATATAAGTGAAACTTAGACAAATTTATAAAAGTACAAAAACTTATGGGCATGGAAAGGCAAACAGCAGCTGTGTTCTTATGCTCTGCCGATCAGATGATGAAGTGACAGTAAGAAAGTGCTCACAACAGAAAAATAAGACTTCATTAATGGGTATGGAATAAAAAACACACTGGAAGGCCAACAAATATGAAAAGAATGACGAGCGCTACAAGAAATTTTACTGTTTGAACAATTTTTGTGAGCATTGTGGACTCTATGAGTCCCTAAAAGGAGAAATCAATAAATTGTACTGCTGAAAGAGAAAAAGATACAAATCAGTTTATGGAAGAGTGCAGTTTATCCTGTTTTGCTGTGTTGCTTTACATCAAAATGGACACTGCAGGTTTAAGTTATTTACAATTGCAAATAAAATCATACAAGGAAACAACAAAAAAAATAATCTTCCCATTCAAAATTTTTAAATGCTACAGTATTTCTATTTATGATGCATCTAAATGTATCTAGGAGTGAGAAATCTGCTACTCATCAGCAAGACTTGGAAGACTTGCATGGATTTGCCTGCAATCTCGTGAGAGTAGAAGTCGCAGAGCGATGAGGACAAAGCAGGGGGCTGACACGATGCACCTAAACAATGCATTTCATACAGTACTAACAAGTCAAGACCCCACATCTGAGTTAAAGTTAGAAGCTTTTCAACCAAAAATAAGGGCAAAAACTAAATATTCCAGTGCATGTCTGCTTCTGAATGATACTAAAGTAACAAACGATAACACGCTGCAAAGCAGTTGAAAAACTAATGCGTAAATTCCTTTTCTCTTTTTAACACTGTTATTAAATAAATATAAACATCAGAACAAAAAAAAATGAAGAAGCCATCCAAAGACAACAAACAACTTTCAGTATTTGATTCAGGCTCTGTAAGATTGCAATCAGCTTATGTTTTATTCTTGAAACAATAGAGCTGAAATTTGAGCAAGGTATAGGAAAAAGTTTCTAAAAAGTAGCTGACAATGCAACAAGGGTTCCCTTAAAACCAAAAAGATGTATAAGAAATAGGAAAAAAATGCTTGGGCTTTGAAACAAAGACTATGAGGACAAAAGTACTAATAATATAAATAAATATGGATCCAAAGTACTCACCTGTCCCTTTCCATGTCTTGAAGATATCTGAGTCCGAAATTTCTCGATTTCTTCTCGATGTCTCCTCTGCATTGCGTCAAGCTCGATTTGTTGTCTGACAAAGTAGAATGGTACTTCAGGTCATTTGATAAAGCAAATGTAATTTAAGGATTGGAATCTCTCATAAAAGAGAATTTGAAGGTAGTTCGAAATAAATCAAAATACAATATTTGACAGTCCACTAAAAAAAAAAATACAAAAAGAATAAAGTCGTTTTTTACTGACCTTCTGAGTAGATTTCGATATTCTTCATTTTCTTGTAACTGAGCATCATCTTCATTCTCATGCTGTGGACAAGGATCAGAAGTACAAATAGTAAGTTGCAGTCCAAGAGAAGATCAGTCAGTCACAATGCTCTCCATCATTCCTGAGGTGTTAATCACTCACCTCAATACACATGTTTACATAAGTGACTTAGTTGAATTTGTATTTGGAACGCATATTTGATAAGAAAACTAGAGCTATTTTGTGTTAAAATAATACAACTTAACTACACAGTAGTAATCAGAATTTAATAGGGCCGAGTTTACTTGACAATGGCCAAGATTAATGCCTAAAGTTGGTAGATTTTGATGTGATTTAGTAACTAAAGTGTATACAGATTTAATGGAGTGATTATCCCCTTGATGATTCCTCAAATATTTGGCAGGCACAAGCAAGCTCACATTTGGAAAACTTCCAATAACACTGTTGTTCTTGACAAGAGTACGCAAACAAAACAAACAAAACATGAAAAACTTCACAAAGAAAATTCAACACGCAAGCAAAAGGGGGAACAGTACATAAGAAAAGTATGCAAACATGCACACATACAATACCGAATACCATAATCAATACCACATACATGCACACTATCACTCAATAAAGGATGAAATAGAATGTAATGGAGCATCTATGTCCCAAACATACTATGCACAAGACATGAAAAGAGATCCATTCTACAGCACAGATAAATATATGCTCTATGGAAAAAATTCCGACCCCCAGGTTCATTGAAAGGGAACGGGATTGATGTTTTGATGTTTTATACACACAACTTTCTTCAGAGAACGCTGTCTTCAACATAGAGTTCTTCTAAAAGCTTTGCAGTTCATTTCTGACTTTTTTTTTTCTTCCAATAATTGGAACAGACAACCTTACAATTAAGGACACTTCTCATTCAGAAACAAAAGTTCGATACTAGTTAAATAAGCAAGCTTTGAGGGATGAAAAATGGAAAATTGGTATTGTGACTGAAGAAAAATTTTGGTCATGTTGAAATATATGTATGATTGGCTTGAAGATTGGTTGATGGTTGGTTTTGAACTTCTATGTCTGCAAAAGACTCATTATTCACCTTCCCCCTAACATCTCCCATAACAGAAGGAACCAGCATGGCCTTTCAATAACTGATCGTCTTTTTAATCTCTTCATTTCTAAAATTAAAAAATTATCAGTAGAAAATACAACACGGTGTTCTGGACATTGTAGAAAAAATGAGCCAAGTTCTAAAATTGAGATTTTCATAGGCATGTAGCCAGGGATGCACTCATGCTCATCATCAGCATTTCATAGAGGAAAAAGCAGTCTCACATTTCCATTCAGCCAATTAATTTTTAAGTCCTTTACCAACAACCTGTATATAATTGATTCCTTAGGAGGAAATTTGAGGAACAAGGAACCAATTTCAAGAGCTTGAGTGCAGTACAGGCAAATATTTGTTAAAGAATGATACTTTGAACGATCATTTGGTTTCCCCCAAAACAGCCCAGAGTATGCAAAGCGTAGCAACAGATAAGGGTGGGGAAGCGCCACCACCGTCATGCACCTCGCCGTCCACTGGACTGCAGACCAGACCGCCACCCGCCACCACAGACTCCTTACCCAATAGCCGAGCAGAGCGCCATGTGAGAACCGAGCTGAGTCATCCGTCCCCAAAAGACTTGTGTCCCTTGGTGAGTCCAGTGAAGGTGCAGGGTGATTCCTTGAACTGAAACGCGGCAGCGGTGCTCGGGAGCAAGGGTTTGGAAGTGAAACATGTGAATGTAGGCCACACGGCTTCGCGCCCTCCCCTCGATGCTGAGACCAGTTTGCCAGATGGACAGGAGGTCGCATTCCAGCATGAACTGTGTGATAAACAGGTTCGTATTCTTCTGGAATGGCAACAGGCTCGGGAACAGGAGCAGGAGTTCGGGACCGGTATGAGCTGAAAAATGGCACATCCTGATCCGGAGATGCTCGGGCACTTAGAAATTCTTGACTGCGAGCTTGCTTCATTCTTGCCTTCAAAATGTCCCAGGGTTCACTGCCAACGGACTGATGTTTCAAATGGTGGTGATGGGTCTGGTACTGTTGCTCTGCATAAGTATACTTGTTTTCCATACTTCGTCGACGAATTCTCTCACTGACACTCTCTTTGGTTGCATCATGGTGAGCACCATGAGAACGTGAAGCAGGTAGTCTGTCTGAAGTGAGGTAATGATGACGAATGCTGACATCCTTCGAAGGAGAGAGGTCGCCGTGACTCGTCCATCTATGAGGTGCAGGAGGACTAATGGGTCTACTGAGGAAGTCTGACAGACTGCCAGTAGGGCAAGCGCAAATCGAGTATACTTTCCTTGATGTACCAGATTCTGAAGGAAAACCCGGCATACTAGTTTTCCTTGGAGGAGTATTCAAAGGAAGGACTTTACCTGGTTTATCTGCCTTGACGGGAATAGGAATTTTACTAGTCCTTTTCACTTCTTTGGTTCCCATTAAGTCAGATGCTGAGGGGAATTTGGTGATTTTTTGATGAAGATTATAATGGTGTGATTCTTGAGCAGTGCGACTGGACTCGGGGGAAGAGGAATACAGCTCAGGAGAATAGGAGCCGTACCACGTGGGACTAGTAGGGCTTGTAGGACTGGAAGTTCCATCATCTCTTCTGTGAGCTCGAAAAATGGAAGGTCTGTGACTTCCACCAATAGTTTGAGAGCGATGTCTCTTCAAAGGGCCTGTGCTTTGAGTCCGCTTTTGATGCAAACCTTGGGCCAATGTCTGTGACTGCAGAGGTTCACCTTGCGACACACTGCATGGAATGAACAGAGATCCTGTGACGAGCTCCTGTGGCATTGCACTTTCATGTGATGCGACCAGATAAACTGGCGGTGTATGATGCACAGCATTGTGAGTCTGATGCACGAGATTCACCTGATGTGTGGTCCACAGCTGAGATGATTGAGTTAGCAGGGCAACAGGCGGGATTCATGGAAAAGCAAGCCAGCACACGGACACATTATAGTCAAGAAAAGAAATAAAAAAATAAACAAACAGAAACACAAGGAAAACCCATTCAAGTGCATGAATGACGAAAACAGCTCTGTTAAAACTTGAGCTACGAGAACAGTCCAAAATATAAAGGAAATCATAAACTATGTATGAAATACTGCTCCATCTAGACATCACTAAATACACATGCATCTCAAAAATAATTTGATGAGCAAATATATAGAGCAAAATCAATAAGAACCCAATCACAACCAAACTCTAAAAAAATTGCTTCACACCACCAAAATACCAATGCAGATGACCATCTTAGATAAAAAGTAGAGAGAAAACAGCTAGTTCATGTTGTATTCTTATTTTATCAACAAGGGAAACATTTGATTTGAGGAAACTATATTTTCAAGCTAATTTTAAAGGCTAGACTTCATTATGGGTAATAAGAAAACAGGAATTTGATAGTTGTTGTTGGGGAAAAGGAGGAAAAAAAGTAACCTGTGCAAAGGTGCAGATCCAATATGGTCACAACATATACATTTCCATAACATGAAATATGAAGGAAATCTATTGTTTTGTAAATAATTAGGGTCAATAAACAGCAAAATATGTTGGACTGAACTCAAAAAAATTCACAAAACCTACTCATGCACTTTAAACAAATGTATCACTAACGTACCTGTCCAGAGGATGATGCTTCCTGATTAGCTGTTTGTAGCAGCTGAAGCAGAGTAGCAGCCCCAGACACAGCTCCTGAAAAGATAATAAATGTTAACAAAGTGTAATCCTGACAAAGATTACACATGATTACAAATAATATCCACTCACCATCGTGGGAAGTTGAAGGTGTTTCATCTGAGTGTACATTAACAGGAGAGCTGGCAGGACCTGAGGAGTTAGGAAAGCTTGCAAGAGTTGGGTCTGGATGAGTTACAACACTAAAACGTCCTTTGCGAACGGCAGTAGCGGTTGCTGGCGCGATGGGACTCGCACCCATGCTGCTTGGGACACTTTTCACTCTTTCCTGGAAATGAAAAAGTGTTATTTTTAATTTGTGGACAATGTACTCTATGTGGATAAAAGTCTGAACAAATATCAACAAACACAACAAGAAGTCGAAAAGTATTAGTGACACACCTTTTCTGCAGGCTTTTCCTCCGGTACAATGCTGACTTGAAATCTAGAGGGGCGCCGATCTGTTTGACGAGTGCCTCCCCCCTCCTGGGAGCCGTCCATCTCATGACTTACGTCCTCTAGTCCCTCCTAAGAAAAGGGAGTTTTATTAAAATAATAAATTAGCTTTAGAAGAATGTACTCTCTACTAAGGTCCTGTTTTCCAATAGATAGGAGGTGCTTGAATTCAGAGAACAGCATATATATGCTTTTTGCAAAAATAATCAACAAAAAACAATGATGGGGTGAGACAAAAAAAAAAAAAACTCTCAGACCGACAGCGACCTATAACCAGAAATGCTTTGCTACTGCTTCCAAATTAGTAAACATAAGGTATGTGCAGTAGTTATTGGCAATCAAAGTCTTACAATTTGAAAAGGCAATTTATCTCCAACTGTTAAGATAAAATGATCAAATTATGATGAGAGTGACACATGTGTCTCCATGCATGCTCAGTTTAAAATGTGAGAAACTTGAATCAAAATTTATTTGAGTGTTCTGAAGTGAATTCATGGAGTACTTACTGGCCGTGAGCCTGCATCTACTTGTGCATGTGAAGGAGGTCTGTTTGAGGGGTCTCCTTCACCCGTGGTTGCATGCAGAGGGTGCAGAGTGCAAGGAAAGGCCCCCATATGAAGAGGATGGAGAGTTGTTAACATCTGCGAAGGTAGAACCTGCACCAACACGCATGCAAACCTCACATTCCAACTACCATGTTGAAGTGTCACCAATTCGTACCGATGTATTGCCAGAGTCAGACTGGCTACCATGCAAGTGAGATGGAGGCTTATGGCGTTTGAGTGATTGCAAGAGAGCCAGCCAAGCCTTTGCCCTTGCGTCTCTCTCCCACTCACACAAGTTTCCTAAGATTACATTGCACTAGCATGTTTCCTAGACCGCACCGTCCATTACTAAATGCAATAGGAAATTATTTTTCAAAAAACAGAGCAATGACTCCTGTTCACAATATTGATATTTAACTGAAATGAGGGTAAAATCATAAATTGGCAACAAAACAATTGGAAACCAAACTAACTGTCAAACTCAATAAAAAAAAGACCAGAAAGAGGTTGCTCACATCAAAAATTCTTCACTATTGAAGACAACTTTGTCAAATTACAGAGAAACTGACACAGAAATGCCAAGTCATAACTCGAAGGCAAGACGACATAGCATACTTTCACATTATAAGTAGAGCTAAATCTCATACTTTCTGACCAATTTATTTCAAAATTAAGAAAAAAAAAGTTTTAAATTCAGCAGAAAGAATGTCACAAAGACCACACAAAGAAACAGGATATGCAGTTTCCAAGAAAGAAAACATTCCTCCACAAAGTAGCAATGCAGCAAATCTCTAAGCGCTCACCCAACTTTCACAAGAGCAAGCACTATGCAAAAGGTCTATGAGCTGAAATTGTAAAAGCTTGATGCTAAATGCTCATTGATCCAAAAAAAGCAATCCAAAGGTAGATTGATTGATAGACGAAAGTACAAGACATGAAATATGAAGATAACACACTTACTGGGGTTCCATTAAATAAAAATCCAGATCAATAGAGAATGTGAGATACCCCAATATAAGTTAGCAAAAAAAAATAATAAACGGAAAGCACAGAAGCAAAGTGAATGGAGTCTAAAGAGATTAGGCATCCACATTATAGTAACATAACAAGTTTTCTTTACCTGCTGAGGCTGTCCAATTAAGTAATGGGTCTGCAAATCTCGTCGATAGCCAGTGTGAATCTTTGCGAGCTCCTGTCATTGATGACAAAATTGTTAGATTCTTGACTCAAAAGATATTGAAAAACAGTAGAGAGAGCCACAAACTTACTTGTTCAAGGTCCGCAAGATCAATAGCAGCAGGTCTAGGCCTATTTTGACGATGCATTTCATCTCTTGATGAAGTCTGATTTGGAGACATAACACCACTACTCATACCACTCACTTCTCCAACAGGTGTCACAGTTACCTACATAAAACCAATTATTTTGAAATTCAAAAAATCTGTTTCCTTTATTTTTACATTCTCACCAATGAATTTATGCAAGATTCCTCTTAATGAAACAAGAAATATGAAAATTACAACGCTACCTGCTGTAATAATGTTGTACCAGTTGATGGGTTCTGTCCAGTGGCTGACAATACAGTCACAGGCTGGACTACAGCTGCGAGAGGAGACTGGACTGACTGGAGAGGCGGTGACGCAAACTGCTGCACAGCTAACTGCTGTTCGGATGGTAACAGTGACAGTCCTTCCAAGCCAATAATCCCGCCAGCGGGTTGAAGCACTTCAAGAGTGGTGGGCAACAAAGTTCCCTGCATGCCAGAAGCATGCAAGGTGCTGTGAGGCGACAAGGGTCCCTGAAAATTAAAAAGAAAATTTAGATAAGAGAAATTATAACTACACCCTGTTTATCTTCATGACATAATATAAAGCTGACAGCAAATAAACCTTAAAAGAATAAAAGATCAAAACTACAAGTGCAAATCTCTCACTCTCTAAGGCTATAGCACGGCAGTAAAATAGGTACGTACATTTAGAAAAAGGGGGGGAAAAAAAAGAAAAAAAAATATGCCTCACAAAATTTAAGTTCAAGATTAATAAAATACAATTGGACTGGACTGGAACGATATGCAGGTCCGTGAGGAGTGAGCTACAGCCAAGGCATTCAGAGGGCCTCAAACCCTCCCCCACCTCCCTCACTCAAATCTCATCCGAACATTAAGGGGCATGATAGCCAATCATTGTCAAGGTCAATCCCCATCAACTCGAGGAAGCAGGCTCAGGCCCAGGCCTCAGGTGGTGCCCTGAGAATACCACCGGCTTACTGCTCCACTAGAGAGAAAGCCTTAATCTCAAGGTGCTGTTCACACAAAGCCACAAACTAGTTTTAGGAACACAGGATTTTGCAATTAGGTGATTTCAGACTGTGTAAAATTTGTAGAATTTTTTTTTTTTGAGATGACACTCATAGCAGCACTTGTTAGTGAGCCAAATTACCAAATAACTAGTTGAGCATAAATATGAGATTTTGTTGCTTAAGTCCTCTGGAAAAAGGAAATCTTGAACCCAACAACGAAATCTATCTCATGAAAAAATACAAGGCAATGTTTGCACTTACCACATGCGTGCCTCCGGTCATAGATATGGAAGCTAATTTCTGCTGAAGGGTTTGCATGTAGGTGTCATATGATAGAGGCATGTGGGGAGTAGCAGGGTGAGATGGAGGTGTACCACTGATTCCTAACTCAGATGGTTGTGATGTGAGTTGGACTAATTTCTGCTGCAGGTCCTCAATTGTTTGAGGTCCCCTAAAAAGACAAAAACATCTTTCATAGCTGCATGTATTCGGACTGCACTTCATTGTCTGATGAATTTTATGTCTTACCCTGCATCTGCCTGCATTTGGGCGTTGAGCTGCTTGTCCAAGGAGCTCTGCTGCATGAGTCTGATATGCAAACCTTCCTGCCCGGGGATGAGAGTATTTTCTGGAGTCAGATGCTGGGCTGGTGAGTCCCCTGAAATTGGTGTTCCACCAGAAACTGGCGTCCCACCTGCGGCCCCGTAGTCTTCGTTGTAAAAGTAATTAGTGGCAGACTTCTCAGGTATGACTTGAGTCAGACGCGAATCCTCTCCTTCTACAGCAGAGCTGACTGGTTCTGGTAGACTAATTTTTCTTGCTTGCTTGTCCACACATGGACTTAGTGTTGAGAGAACGGTTTCACTCCCAATTCTCATAATTGGACTCCTGATTAACGGTTCCGATGTGGACTGTCCCTCTGACGACTTGGAGTCCGCAACCGATGTGGATTCCTAATGCATAGGACAAAATAATATATATATTTTCATTTAAAAAGCGCTCTCACTGAGTACAAAAAAACTACACGTTTTTTTGCTATGGATTACCTTGACTAGATGTGCTCCTGTTAACGATATTGAAGCAACTGGATCAGCTACAGTGCTCACAAGAAATCGTGAAACTTTCCGGACCTAAAAGACAAAGTTAAAATAGCTACAGAGAAGCTCAGAAAGAAGCAGCAAAAAATCAAATCATGTGGATTTAAATGACTCTCACTGGAGGAGGTTTGACATCTGAGGCAGGAGTAGATGAGATAAGCACTGGAGGGTCTGTAAGTGATACACGGTTGTGGACTGGGCTGTTGGGTGCTGAACCCAGTAAAGACAACCCTTCATCTCTCTGAAAGCAAAAAAGCAACAGGGAACAAGAGTAAATATGGAGTAAAAAGAGAGAATTAAGTATCTTGGGTCTGATATTTCAAACTAAGGCACTTTTTATCTGAAGCCTAACAAAGCAAATTTGCTTCAACAATATCAATATCGCTATCATGCACAAAGTACTAAATCAACAGGTACGAAAAAAGAGAAGAAGAAAACTTTCCACATAAGACAATTTCCCTGCTGTAATTAAAATTTTCCTTTAAGGTAGAAAAGAATGTTTTCAGAGGATGCCATTCCAGCTTTCTGTCTTCAAATATGTTGTTTACTGAACAGTCATCAAGTAAGTGATGACAACTGATCCAAACAACCGCCATAAGTCCACTTACACATACATGATGGAGAGCATGCATCTACAAACAAAGTAGTACACACACAAAAAAAAAAAAAAAAA
>CABIKL010000032.1:0-39522 GCA_902196195.1 Aptinothrips rufus | reverse complement strand
GCCCCCCCCCCCCCCCCCCAGTCTAACTCACGCCCGCGCGGCTACGCCCCTGACTAGTCGTCCAGCGCGGCCCAGCCAGGCGTCTAGCTGTCTGCCGCGTAGGGTCCCCGACCAAAACCTTGCTTTCCATTAGTAGTGCATTCCGTCTGTCAGCCACGTCAGTCCCAGCCATGGCTGAGCCATCATGCCCTCCACTCCACCCCACCGCCCCTACTGGACCCGACCCGACCCGACCCGCCCGACCCGTTCTAAAGTGGATTTTGGCGTCGCATCTCAAAGCGCCCGCCGGACGATCAGGAATACGTCGTCCTAAAAGGTCGTCGTCAAGAAAATAGGCTACCTAGCGCAAAACAAGCCACTTTTTGACGCCCGGTGGCTTAACCTTGCGTAGCCAAGAAAAAAAAAGTATTTTTTTTTATTTTTTTAAGGTTATGTTGAGACCTATTCCAAAATGATCAGGAGGCTATGAAACGGATATTTTACTGTTTGATTCTGGGTTGGTTTTTCCCAGAATCTGGTTTTTGATTTTGATCTTTCTAGTGACACCGTAGAGGGTAGGTTCTACCCGCGGTAGAGAGACAAGATAGGGAGGAGGGCAAGACGAGAGTGTGGGGGATAGAGAGGTAAGACAGAGAGAGAACGATAGAGGAGGGGAGGGAAAGAGCTGAGCGTGTATTGGCAGTATGCGCACATGATACGCGTGGTACGTGATCAGTGACGGTGCGCCGCCCCGCGCACGTCTCAGCTTTATCAGACACTGGCCGATGGCCGATAGGCTGGTATTTTGACACCTCACTCCGCCCATGAAGCTCGGACTGTGTGGCCACTGCCAGGCAGGCCGAGGCATTCCACTTGCACCCGCTCAGTCCAGCCCAGCCTCCGGCCAAATCGCAACGGTCAAGACCGATCCTACCTCGGATATATCCGACTCTCTCAAAAAATTATAGCAATTTGTATATTTATTTAATGTTTTAGTCCAGCCGTCAAGTACCGCCTTCCAAAATTCACCACACTGTGGCCAGATATACCTAATCGCGTCTTTCAAAGGGAAATAATTGGAGCTGTTTTTCGTTGAATACATTTTCTTATTAGAATATTTAGCGGCGATTTCTCGACGCGTAGTTTAATTTAGATTACTTCGTCCCTCCACAGTTCTTGTGGCGCGCTGCTGCGCTGACTATAGCTGCGTGCGTCGTGGGCAGCGGGCTCTCCACGCCACACTACGCCACGCCACGCCACGCCACGCCATGCCACGCCACGCCATGCTCAAAGCACATACTGCACGAGTCTGTCACGTCATCCTTCTGGAAATCGCTTTGCTCTGGAGCCGGTCCTGGTCCGGGCCCTCGCGTCCGGGGCTGGGCTCCGGGGCCAGTCCGGTCGTGGCCGTCAAGTCTCCGGAGGTGGACCTGGAGTGTCCGTCAGGATTATGCAGTCCCCCATTCCGCCCCGCCACGCCCCGCCACGCCTCACCACGCCCCACCACGCCCCGCCACTCCGCGTCAAGCACCTCCCACTAGACTGACCGTCTTGCTCGTAATTAATTTTTACAATGGTTTTCTGGACATCGAGTCGTTTGAGAGCTTCCGTGACATGGTTTTGGATACTATATTAGCAGAGTGATGGGGAAAGTGCGGCCGCCGCTAGCTGTGAAGAAAGAAACAGACTAACTCAGACTAATAGGTGCGGGGGAGACACCAAGATCACCTTTCCCATCGCTGCATTAGTACGCCGTTCATACCGAAAAAAAAAGTGCTCTTATCACTAATATAAAAATTTAGCACAGCATTGATTTTTTTTCTTTTATTATCGATGCCGGATAAGAATAAATATTTCGCGACTCTCATCGCAAAAATAACACATTCGAAAGATCCTAGGCATTTCTATTCTCAAAGATGACTTCTATCTCTCTCACTCACACCTGGGCACGCGCGCACTGCATTCAACGAGCCAAGTCATCCCGCAGCCGGGCCGAGCCGGGCCATGCATCACCACGGTCACACAAGCGTTCGATTAATTGTCTGATATCGCGATACACGCCTAGCCACGCCACGCCACGCCACTCCACCATCGCTTGCCTTCCTCCGAAACCAACCAAGTACACAGAAGTGTCAAAAACGCATTTGTAGGCCCATTGTGGTGGCACAATTCGGGGACAATATAGGCAAAGAAGCTGAGAGCGTTGTTTGGATTGTCCCTCAATAGCCTGCCGCATTGTGCCGTTGTGGCGCTGAGAGGGTACTGTACCGGCCGAGTGGGGTATTGTTCGCGGTTAGGTGTGATCTGACAAGGACGGAGTAGTCCGGCTGGCTCTAAGAGGCTCAACGCACACCAGGATGGTTAGCGCGTGTTGAGTGTCAATACTAGGCGGCTCGGGTTGCACTCCAGATGGCACTCCGCGGCCAGAGCCCGGGTGTTACAGAAACCTCGCGAAAATCTCTCGCACGGACCGATCCATCGACCTCACGCCGACTGTATGGTCCCGCAGCTGAGGCTAATACCCAGATAATCGCTGGATAGGCGAGGGTGTCTGCTCCGCATGTGGATATCATATAGTCTTTCTCGCGGTCTTTCTATTTCGGCTAACGTATTAGTGGTCTAAAGCTAGTCGCCCCAGAAAAATACTTTTTGAATGTAGTGCAATTTTCCTCAACCAATCTATGGTTTACCTGCACCTGCACCTACGAAAATCCGAAAAGTTTCTCAGTTTGGTAAAAAGAAAATCCATTCAAATTCACATGTTTTTCTCGAATTATTACAATTCGTTTTTCAAATATTCATTCAATTTTTCGCTCTTTGACAAGACAGTGAGTCTTTCTTGTTTTGACTGTGGACGTCCAAAGTAAAAGGGCTGATAACATGGCGCCATAGACCCCGCGGAAGCTATCGTTCACATTGGCTCCGTACTCGGCACAAATATAACTCCGATCCAGTGAGAAATGGCTCATCGGGTCGATATCAAAATGCCATAGAACTTTGAAAATTCATCGATTTCGTTGGCGAAATTAGGAAGATTCATCGTTAATTCTACTCATCGACCGGAAATCGACTTTCCATTTCTCACTGCGGAGGTTTGCAGTGTGAGTGGGGCAATGGACGACTCCAGCGCAGGTCTCTGGGTGCCTGGCGTCTCACCCTTTCCTTGTCGTTTTGTTGATATTGTGTTTTGCTGCTACTGTTCTGGAGACAAAACTCATCAAAAGACCCAAATTGAGGTCGAGAAACGCCTGTAAAATGAGACAGCAGCCAACTCGGCACTGCACCTGGTCTAGTAAGACGTCCCGGAGTACGTACACATTGTGCTGAGACAAACACGTTCGACTCGAATAAACGAATAGAGTAGTACAGTGCGACCGCAAACAATACGAAAATACATATCAATCCGACACCATCCTTTAGGCGCCCGCTGTAACGGGGTAGGGAAGGTGTCTGCAGTGTCGTATTCCTCGCCGCTGCGTGTCACTTCAGTAAGGGGCCGTCTATAAATTACGTAACGTTAGAATGAAGTGGTGAGTGTCAGGAATATGTCTGCGTGACGACGTTCCCTATGACTCAGCACCTCACAACGACATTCGCAAAGACATGATGATGTGAGTGAAAAAGAGAAAAAAAAAGAGGTAGGGGCGGAACGAAGCTAAAAGAAAACTAGGGTAATTTATAGACGGCCCCCAGACCGAGTTGAAGATACAAGACGCGATGGGAAAATGAATGGACGTTAGTAGACAGACAGCCGTGAAGGTACAGAGTGTGGGCGTGAAGTTTCGGGCGCGGCACGACGTCAGCTCTCGAGTAAAATGTCTTAATTTGTGTTTGAATGGCTGGGCGCTGGCAGCGGCAGGGCAGGGCAGGGCAGGGCAGGGCAGGGCAGGGCAGGGCAGGGCAGGGCAGGGCAGGGCAGGGCAGGGCAGGGTAGGGCAGGGCAGGGCAGGGCAGGGCAGGGCAGGGCAGGGCCCTGGCATCGCATGGAGGCTACCAGCTGCCGTCCAGGCAGTGATGAAGGACATGGATGAAATAGCGACTGGGTGACATATCCATTATTATTATTATCATTATTATTATTTCTCTGGGTCATGTTCTTAATCTTCCATATAGAACTGCGTCCAATGAAACGAACTGTACCTTGTAAGTGTCTTTACTTTGGAACGGACTGTACATGGGCGTGGCGGGCTGCTGGAGCTGCAGGCGCCGCCAGTCAAGAGAAGACAAAGAGCTCTTGATGAGCGCTGGGCGGCAGAGGACGACCCCCACTAAACCGACCTGCTATACTCCACGCTTCACAGACTTTCAATGGTATAAGCGCGGACGAGGTTCAACGTGGCAGAGTCACACCGTCCTTTTATTTTTGGCCACGGCCCGAATACGACTCTCGTGGACGATGAGTGTCAGCAGTCAGGTCGCAATCGGTCACAATAATGGAAAGTCTCTCGCACCCGTACTCACTCGACAATAAGTCACGAATAAGAGTGGTTGCTGAGGAGAGTAGGGAAACAGCGCTCGTCGCCACAGTACGGCTGAAGTCATAACGCCGCGATACCATCTTAATCCTAATCCCCCTCCCCTCCCCCCACCCTGCTGCCTCCACGCACAAGACATCTTCGGGGAAGCGCCGCCCGACCCGACCCAACCCCGTGGGTGGGAAACGGAACGCTGTCATCCACCTACCCGAGAGTCAATTATTCAAATGAAAGCACATCCAGGAACTTTATGCTCTCCCCGAGTCAACATCGTGTCTTATCAGAGCCGATTGTCATTTTCCACCAGATGCCGGCACAACTGGCAGCCGGCAGCCACATAGTTGGAGATACTCCTCCCTCCCTTTCATTTCGACTAGCATCGCTTTCCTTCATCCCCCGCCGTCCCGATTCCTCCGCTCCTGTCCCCTCCCCTTCCCCACAGGCTGCTCCACGCTCCACGCTCCACTTCTCTCCAGCCTTTGAACCTCCCATCCCTCACTCGCCTATCGGGACGACTTAATATGGAATATGAAACTTAATACGAAAAGATTATTCCCAAACCTTAACAAATTGCATGTCGAATGAAATGAACAGGACATACCAACAAAAATCCCAGTGAGAAATGTATCATCGACGTCGACATCGATAATTCGTCGATCTGCGGAACAAAATCACGTCGAGTCGACGTCGAGTTCAGCTCGATCGACGCAATCGATGTAATTTCGACAAAGCATTTCTCACTGCGAGTAACAACAACAACAAATACTACATGGGTGAGCACAGGAGCTATAGAAGATAAATTACTGTTGAGTCGTGGCATAGGACCTAAGTATAAGCACCCAAAAGAACAATTATGACTGGTTGTGTGAGAAAATGCATGCAGCATAAGAGCAAAGCTTTCATCCATTGTGTACAGTCTAATGTGATGAGAAAATTTCACAACAACAGACATTGTATTAGACAAGCGTTTCTCTATTACCAGCATTCTAGTTCTCTTTTCTCCATAGTTAATACAGCAATCTCCACTTCCTAAAATTTTTAAGTGATGGATTTTAATAAAAATGTAACAGGGATACTAAAGGAAAATTTCTAATTTAATACCGACATGCCAGAAAATCAAAATGCCTAAAAATCTTATCGCTTTGCTAAAAATTATATGAAAAATTTGGTTGTATTAAAAGACTAAAATGTTACAGATACCTGTCACTTTTAGACGCAACAATATGCAGTACACATTTAACTGAAAATAACAAGCATTTTTCTTGTGGTAAAATTTGGTATTAGTGAGCACCTCTAGAACTGTCAACTTTTGAGGTTAAGAATGTGATAAAGCATCTTATATATTTATGTCTGTATTCAGAAAATTGTCCATGACTAAGTAAAGTATAACAACTTCTTTGAATCTTTTTTCACAGCACGTCAACAGTGAAGAAATGATCTGATGACAAGACATTGTATTGAGAACGAAACGAGGTGCAACGTCACAAATTTCATTTGTAACTGAGCGACTTAGCCCGGCCCATCCCACTTCAAATGAAAATTTATTCACTTGACTAAACTCCACGTCCTGCCAAAAGTGAGGAATAGGATTGGAAAGATAGTAATAACTGTGTTCGCGTAAGAGGCAGCCGACTACAAAAAACCGTATACTTTGATTAGAATCTCCAGAAATATTCATGTGTTTAGTGGCCGCAGCTTTGACATTCCAGTCGACACCGCTCTCACTCGCTCTCTGGAGTGCCAAACAGCGAACATAAACACTGCCGAATTTCAATCAAATCTCGAAACGCGCCGCGAAAATATGAAACCTGACGAAGCACTAGAACTAGCTCTTTCGATAAAATTAATTTTCAACTTACTGTGTTAAATTGTTCGAAGATTTCGGCCTTTTCGTCGGCACTCAGTCTTGAGGCACCTCCTACCATGGTCGCCATCTTTGACTTGACTCGAGCAGTAGATCCCTCCACCACTGGCGGGTGGTCACGTGGTACCGTCATAGAAGCGTAGGAGGGCTTTTCGAAGCGGCGCGGCGGCGCGGAGCGAGGTTCGACGGAAGAGGGGGCGGGGAGAGAGAGAGAGAGTGGCAGCAGAACACAGGGAACACCTCGGAGGAGCGGGGCGGGGCGGGGCGGGGCGGGGTGCCGGCAGGGGGTCCTCTTCGAGTGAAGAACCGCGGGACACGAGGCTCCTCGTTCCGGCCCGGTCGGCAACTGACAGTGAAATGGGGCGAGATGCGTTGTCGCACTCGGTTTTATAGACTCTTTCCGAGCTGCCGCCGAGCAGCGTCAATGCTTGGCGTGCGCCGTCAAGCATCCCGCGCCTCAAAATGACTCACTATCCCACGCGCATTTAAGATTGATTGAGACCCGTTTTGTAACTTAGGGATCGTACCAAAACTACTTGACCGACTTTAGGCCATTGCACTTTGTATTACAGTGTGCACACTAAATGACATATCCCTCCCCCCGGTCATGAGGGAATGGGAGGTGTGGGTGTCTACATCCGTAGACCTGAATGTTCGGGTTGTTGTTACATGGAAGTTTTGGGTGCTTTTGTGCCTTTTTATTACTCAACACTCTACGCTTATCCTGACGGATCATAACAATCAGAAAATTCAGACCATACAGCACACCAATCACCAACTTAATCGATAACGTTTTAGGAATTACATATTCGCTGTATCAGAGAGCTGTTCATCGGCGTCTCTAGTCTAGTGGCTTTGGTTTGCGGAAGTATTCTGCATTAGATTTCAGGAACGGATGAGGCAGCTAGAAAAGATTCGTTTCAGCCTTGTTTCAGCAGAATGTCAGCCCTCCATTTTCTAACACGACATCAGACAGAGGCACTGTTCAAAATCTAGAACCACTCCTAGGATCGGGGTCGTCCATAAAGTACGTCCGGGTATTTTTGGTCTGTTTCGACCCCCTCTCCCCTTCGTCCTCGAATATGTTGCCTGCCTTCCCCACAGGCTAAAATCGAAGCTGTTCCGGTTTGAGCGTCAGGAGCCAATGAGCATGAAGGAGCCAACGAGCCAATGAGGCGCGAGTCCGTTGTCACGTGACATCCGCATCAGACGGCGCTAAAATATGGCTTTTGCGCCGAAACGACCTTACTTGATTATCACAAGAAAAAGTTGATTCTTGGCTTTAAATTAAAAAGGAAAATCAATAGTGGGAAGGGTAAGTTGCTTGCTAGACATTAGTACCCGTAAGATAATTCATACACATGCTAAACAATAGGAAAACAGTAAAAGTATGTGCCTCCGCAGTTGGTCATGCGGGTGTGGAATAGCCAAAAGGGTGCCAAAGTGCAATGTGCTCATGGTCATGCGACGCGATCGAATTAAACTGAATACTTTTTGTGCGCTATCAAAATGATGCTATAAAAATGTTGCTCAAGAGGAGTAGAAAAATTTAAAAGATGAAAAGTAAATAAAATTGTTCAGGTTTTCAAATTCAATAACAGTTTCTTTATGAATCTGAGCTCATGTTACAATGCACATTGGAGATGCTTACAACTTCTAGCTTGGCTATCTGCCAAAATCTGATAGTGCTGCCCTCCATATGTACGGTGGGAAGCGGTGGGAAGTGGTAAGCTGTTTGAGTGTTTGTAAACACAGACGAATTTGGGGGTGAAGAAGGTTAGTAGTGCCCGTATTCGCAATAAGTTTAATGAAAACTTCATGTTTTCATGTTCACTTGTCTTTCTTTCGCTGTTTTGTAACGTTTCTATTCTCCCCTCAACCGTTTCAGTTCCTCAGCCCCATATGTTTTGAGCTAATGTGTTAAACCGGGTATCTATCATAAACTTAGGTTAGAAAAATAACATTTTTTGGTTAATAATTTTTCATATTGTGCTTGTCCGCTTCATGTGATGTTATTACTTTCAGATTACAAAGATGAATGACTATGATTATGACTTCGATTTGGAAGATCTGTACGACGATGAGATGTTACATGGAGCCTCCAATGTTTGGTATGAAGATGATGAATTCAATACGATGGACGAATATGGAGTGGAAAGGAGTTTTTGGGAAGAATTGGATATGTGTGTTCAACCAACCGTACGGGATGGGTTTTCGCAAGTTGGGACACTGCTCTTATGGTGCTTCATTTTTCGAATCACCACTCAAATAGGTTTGTTTACATGGTGTGACGGCATGTTATTTTTCTGCGTATGACGACGTTATCTCACACTCATGATCTCTTTTCTTCACAGTTGCTGTGCCATCAGGAGTTGGTCATGCTATATCAGCATGTACAGGATTGTATATACTTTTTGTCTTTTTTCATTCTACCATGTTTTACATAGTGTCCTTTGCAGCTGCGGTTTATTGTGTGTTGTGGGTGCTTTCAAGAATGTTTAAATGTCGACGAGGTCCAATCATGGGGGTGGTATCCATTTTGTTTCTAATAATTTGGTAAGAGTTCATGTGTAGTGACTTATTTTAGCTGTTGTTTCAGTGTGGCATTTTTAACATACGCTAATTGTCAGTACTATTTTGCAGTGAGTTGTTCTTTGTAAACAGTAGAGAGTGGCATAAGATCCGTGGAGCTCAAATGATTCTTGCCATGAAAGTCATTTCACTTTCTTTTGATTCTGATATTGGCACTATTCAAAATGTACCATCTCCTGCAGCATTTGCAGGGTATGTCTTCAATGTAGGAACATGTGTCTTTGGACCATGGATCCCATACAAGGATTATATCGCTGTGTTTCACAAACCTGTATGGGTAAGAAAAGGACTTCCTACACTAGTAAATCATTGCAATTAATCTTTGACTATCCATTTATTATTGCCATGTAGAAATCTGAATACAAATCTTAATCTGTTTCTAGAATCTGCGCTGGGTTTTTAGAATAACTGTCAGTCTCCTTGTAGCTTTACTTTTCCTGACTATTTCTACTTGCTGGTGTCTTTGGTTTATTCCGGATGATGCTTGGAGGTAATCTCACTTACAGAGTTATGTTACTTTAATTTTATTTTGAAATGTTTTAAAATATTTTTACTTTTTCTGTTCTTTTTGTATATTGTTGTGGTTTAGGTGGTGGGTTGCATATAGAGATGCACTCTCCTTTCGCTCCAGCCATTACTTCATATCTTTTGTTTCCGAGGCATCAGCATTGGTATCAGGCCTTGGCTGCAACTCGGACTATGATTGGTTCGTTGATGTAACCAAACCTCATTTAATTGAAATTCCTCGTTCTTTAGTCCAAGTAGTTGTGTATTGGAATATGCCCATGCACTATTGGCTCAAAACATGTAAGTTTTATTTATTATTCCTTTCTTTGTGTGTTAATTATTGGATCCAGAAAATTACTCTTCATTATTTTCTAGATGTATTTCGCACCACTAAACCATGTGGCAGCTTCATTGCAGTTCTATCAACGTATGCTGTTAGTTCGTTGCTTCATGGTCTAAATTTCCAGCTTGCAGCTGTTCTATTATCTCTTGGTGCTTATACATATGTTGAATATGTTCTCAGGCAAAAGTTAGCCAGTATATTCAGTGCTTGTATTATGGTGAGTTATTCAATCTTAATTCCTCGTAAGTTGCATTTTATGAATTGAAAATACTTTCAATTTCAAGTGACTCTCTTTTTTTGCCCAGGTGAGGTCATGTCGAAAAGATTGCACTCACCGGAACCGTAATTCTCGTCTTGCGGTGGTGATTACAAACGCATTCCTTGGTTTGTTTGTTGTGTTCCATTTGGCATACCTTGGAGTTATGTTTGATTCCTCGTCCAAGGAAGAAGAAGAGGGTTACTCCTATAGCCACACACTTTCAAAGTGGTCAAGTCTTAACTATGTTTCTCACTGGATTGTGTTAGGAACATATGTGTTTCACCTTTTGATATGATTGGCATCTCTTTTGGTCACAAGGCATTTGAGCGGAGAGCTCAAGTGTGCAAGATTTCTAGGTTGACACCTGAAGTTGTGAATATTTGACTGTCTATGATAAGGAAGATCATCTGGTGCTCATTGTGTACTCTTTCTCTTTTTATTTATGTTTTTAAATTCAGTAAGGGTGATTTGAAGCTTCACTTTATAAGCAATTTGTAGCTGGATTTCACTGGCAATTATCTTTTTATTCTGATCTCATTCACTTTCTTTTGCTTGTTTTAGACATGAAATTCTTGTGGACTACCTTTCGACTACCGGTCAATGTCCATTACACTGAGAGCAATAGTACAGGCAAACTCTCATTATTCATTGTGTTCAAGATTCCCTATACTGAAACATTTACTATTTTAACTGTGTTATGTTTTTAGAAATAAGAATTTCTTCTGGCTGGTTGCAGAGTTTTATTATTCTTCGTCATCTTTAGGTTTTATAATCTAGTGATATCTTGGATAATACCTATTGTCAACTTTGTTCTCATGTTTTTGAAAGTTGTTGTTGTTTTATATTTTGACTACATCTTTCTCATCCATGTGCGTTTAATGTGATCTGCTGTATGTTCAGTGATTGTTACGTTGTGTAATCTCAAAAATATCTGTGATAATGTGAGTCATACCTTGTAAGTGTTAGATATTTTATAGGTATTTTCTTAAAGTAGGATAAGGTAGCTCATCACATGCGCACCCTTTTACCTTGTTCACAGTATTGCCTTTTATGTAATAAGTCAGTGGGTTCATAACTGTTCGATGAATCAACACATTCTCCACTTTGTGTCTTTTGTGATGGCCAATAGTTGATTAGAACTGTTCAGTATCATTTTCTTCCTTCTTATTTGAATAAAGACTCACAGATATTCTTCAATTCTGCTGTCTTATTTTTTTTTAGAAAGATGGATTGTAAAGTTTAAAACAGTACGCATAAGTTGAATATTTTTTATTCATAACTTGAGCAAAGACCACTAACTGCTGACATTGCGAAATTTCACACATTTCAATTAAATCAAATACGTGAGGTATGGATAGTCTGAAAACACCAATGAACAAATGCAAATGGTTCTGAAATACTCACATTTTCATTTATCATCTCGACCCTAAAATAATTACGATGAGCGAATTTAGTGTATTTTCCTTCAGGTGGAGATTTTTAAAAAGTTCAATAGACAGCATAACATTTTAAGTCTACAATTTTTAGGCTACATTAAATTACAACATAAAAAGATTGATTTTGAAATATGGCTTCAGTTCATCATTTCACTGCCTAGAATTAATAGATGTTGGAAATTTAGAGAATTTTTGTTTTCAAAGATGGGGAACAGGTTAACAATTGTGATCTATGGAGCTTCACAATCAATTGACATATTTAGAGAAATTATTAACACAATTACCCTACTCTGAATAGAGAGGGACACGCAACAATCAGTCAATTGCAAATGAGTTCTGAACTGAGACATGAAAACCTACTTTCCACACATACATATTGTAGCTTTACACATACATACAGGGTGAAGAATCATACAGAGAGAAGAAAAAAAAATTTCAATGCAATGATGATATAGAAAAATAGAGAAAAATCAAGGAGCGCAAAATAATGGTAAATTACAACAATATTAAGGTGACAAAATATTGAGGAGTAGATATATAAGGAAAGATGAACCGGTACAAATGAATTCAAATCCCTACGATATTCACAGCTAGGCATCATTAAGAAACATGCTATAACACATCTAACAAACAGAGTTCAATAAGAACATACTAGTACAGGCTATAAGGCCTCACCTCATAACACAAAGGCTGAGGAATCTCCACATTTCTTTTCAGATTTTGCTCAAACTCTAGCAAACTTGTAGCTCTATGGAGAAACGACCGCTTCAAAAAGTCACAAGCAGCATTCTGAATGAAGATTTCATGCTCAGAAAAGATATTGAGACTTCCATACTTCATAAATGGTAGTCATACAAACTTAGCATTTGAACAGGTAAATATGAGCTTACTACATTTGAAGGGAGACTAGGAATAACAATATTTCAACATCTCATCACAACCATAACAAATATTTTCATAATATGATCCATCTGTAATTCATAATTCACAAATGTCACATGAAGAATTAAAACAACAATGAATGAATGTTGGCCTTAGTGTGAAGACATGCTTATCACATTTTGTGCCAATAAACTATATTGCAGTAAATGGGTAATTGAGAAAATTTTAGTGCCTTACATATTCAAATTCTATGCCTCGGATTTGCATTTCCTCCTCTTATTCAACAACTTTTTTTTTTATTATTATTATTATTTCATGGAAGGTAAACTACCATGGACACTTACTCAGATAAATACCACAAAAAATTGGTTGAGTTAATAATATTTGGATAGTTGAAGCCAATTTGGGATCAGCAGAAACAAAAAATAAGATAGCAAATAGTTTACACACAAGTATTTGGATAAGAATGAGTCAGTTCAAACGATGTTGTAATTTTGATGAGCAAGTTTATCATAAAAAGGCCATGTCAGTCTATCAGTTGCACGCATTTACAAAAACAAACCAATGCCTAGTCAAATATTGTTCCTTTCAAGGATGTTAATACATCAATAAGCTTGTTCGAGAAGAATTTGTGCACTGAGTTAGAGCCCTCCTCAACAAATAAGCTGAAATTGTTGATAGAGGTTTGGTATACACAATTCATTCCATGTCACATAAAACAAACCAGAAATCTGGACAGTGTATCACAGAAAAAGATAGCAAATAACAAAAAACAGTCATGGAAATAAAATTGATTGCAGGGAGTTTCACATCATCAATATCAATAATCATCCAATATAACACATCAAATAGATACAATATCATTTCTATTTAAAGGAACTGTAAAAAGTGGTATCGGTTGCTGGTTATATTATCCATACTACAGGGAAATTATTTAAGAAAATTCAACTATGTCCATAACTGACAGAATGCCTCATTGAGATTCCAGGTGCACTATCTTGTGTCTGTTCGAGATGAGGAGTACAAATGCATCAATTCTTCGGTCAGTTAGAAAACGCTGTTACATTGCTCAGCTTGCAACTTTAGTGTGGCATGGATCTCAACCAGAGTGAATTTTAAAAAAAAAATCCAGTGCAAGCAACTCAAAGGCTTGGTGTGAACACTGACACATTAAATACACAAAATTAAACTACCTATTTTTTTCTTGGTATATGAAGCAGTACATTTTTTTTAGGCAAAACAAACAAAAGTGGTAAATTGCAGCAGTGCTTGAAGAACTGATTGTACATTCAAACAAACACTTCAATGAGAGTAAATATGAATCTAACAATAAAGAGCAAAATGAGACATTTTGCTGCCAACGTTTTAACATTGCATAAAAATGAACAGAAGCAATAACATGTATAAAGAAGTAATGACGTGGAATAAAGACAAATATCCAAACCTATCACATTTCTGAAATAATACCAACACAGGAGGATTATATCCAGAGAAACCACCAACAATCCAAAGATAAACTATGCAGAACATAAGAAAGTTTGGAACACAGCAAAAATAATAAAACTGAGATTCAGAATGAGAATGTACCTCACCAAAACTGTCAACTAGACAGTTGGAAATTGTCATATTCAAATGTAAATACATTTCTTCAATACAGGCAGTGGCATCGGAAGTATTTCCAGTACCACTGATACAGGAATAAATAATTAAAGAAAAATATTATAAATAGAACAAAATATAAAGGATAACTCCACTTTGTGGTCCTTTAAACCTTCTCCCTGTAGTTAAAAAAAATGTATGAACACAAATCTATACAGGAAATAAGCTTTAAAATGTTAACAATATTGCAAAATGAAATTGAATAAAAAACAGGAATAATTTCTTTGGTCATTACAGCTGTAACTACAAACTGATTTTAAACTGGTCACAATTGATAATTCTCAGCTGTGAGCTCAATCACTAATAATGGAATGTGTAAAACACAATCACTTTAGCTCTTAAAATCAGTCTTATAAATAAAGAAATGCTAGATGTTTGTGCTTTGTGACTAGCAAGTGTTTTGTACAGTTCAAGCAACACACTTGAGCACATTCTCTGACAATAGATCAATATAAAACAGACTATTTAAGGCCAACTGTACCCTGACTTGCAGTGTCAAACATTACCAAGTCAAAAGATACCCTGAATTTTTCATTTCATTAAAACAAGCCCCACATGAGGACACTCAAAAGATGTCCAGTGTAAGTTGGAACTTAGGAAACAAACGAATCTTTGGCACAGTTTCATTAGGAATAAATAGATTAATAATTTCTTAAAAAAAGAAAAAAGAGAATGCTCACTCATTTTAGGAGAAACAATACAACACACAAAATGACGAAAGTAATTTTTAAAAAAAAGAAGAAGAAACAGGGTCATAGTAGTTGTTGTGGTAATACAGCCACCTATAGAGCATGTTGCTCTCAGCATCAATGTAATCTTAAATACAAGGGAAAGAAAGATAGGCCACACCCCTTACTTTGCACTGGAATGAAGTGAATGAATGAGTTCAGTTGATCCACATCAAAGTTAAATGGACTAGCATCTTGAAGAAGCAATTGGTATGAGTTAAAGCATTGGAATTTGGGGTTACCTTCAATAACCCTTAAAGCTTGCAAAACAATGCTACTAAATGTGATCAGCTATGCCCAGGTAACATGCCTGGAGGTGAATCTGGAACAAGACAAATATTAAATGGTAATAGTTGGACATTTAAAAAAAAAAAATCAATGTAGAATTTTCTTGATGCACTTCAAGGATATGTTGTACATCACTCACATTCAACACCCTCTCTCCGCAAAGGTAACAGGAAAACTATAGCAAGAGCCATTGCTGCATGCCATGCACTGTGCACAAACTTGTAGTTGTAGTCTGTTTCCAGGAAAGCATAGCTCAAAAGACCGCCAGCAGCTAACGCTACACCAAACGGGAGACACAGAAGCCAGTACTTCTTTTGAGGATAGCAACCTTTCCTTCTGTGCATGTGAGAGGCCTGAAAATTAAGAAATTTTTGTTATTGTTTGACATTAAATTAAATAAAAAGAAAAAGTTCCTTCATTTATGTTTGAGACTTTCTCAGGATATCATCAAGAAAGGGAATCACTTGTCAGTGATGATACCTACCCACGAAACCATGATGACAAATACACCCGATAGAACAGGTACAACAAATACCCATAAACCAGTTTGATCGTACTCCACACCAAGAGCCACTCCCACAGCCCCCGCCATATGAAGGAGAGATGTTACCGTGTGGCCGAGATCAGCCATGGATATAAGAGTAGCCCAGAATGACAAAATGGCAGAGTAAAAGTCGCAAAACTGCATCACACTGAGTCTCATTAAACAGAAAGAGTAGCCCTCTTCATCACAAGCATGATAAAACTGAAAACATGTAAAGCAGGAATATAAATATAAAAACACAAAACAAAACACAGAGTGCATTTTCCATAAAAGAAATGTTGACAAAGTGGAAATATCCATACCGTTGAGAAAAACATCGTAGAAGAATATAGCAAGGCTTCAGTGAAAAACTTGCGACGCAAAGCAACTACAATGGCTGGGATGAAGAAGAGGTTGCTCAGAGTTAACAACAAAGTTCCCAACAACAACTCTGTGCTAGAAATTGCTTTCTTGTCATCAGTACATCCCCATCCACGATATCCTAAAAACAAAAAGATATTATTCAAAGCTTTTAAATACTCTACGGTTTGAACATCCTAAATCAGAATAGAGATTTCTTACCAACAGAGCAAACACATGTAGAAAATATGAAACCACTGCTTATGTACTGATGGCAGCGACCATAACGTCCGCAAGAGCCAAATATGCAAGAACCAGAGGCCAGACCAAAGTAAACAGCTGTTTTATTAGACGGACAGTCAATGAACATTTGACCCCTAAAAAAGAGTGAATAAAATAAAAGATTAGGACAGATTTTTAGCTGTTTGAATCAGGGATAAGGTATGAAAACAAGAGAAGAAAATGTTATCTCACCTGCTCAAACGAGGATCTTTAAGATAACAGAAGGCTTGCATCGTTATATACCAGATACCAGGTTCTGGATAAGGAATGCTCACTCTGCTAACTGTGAGGGAGGAGGATGAATTCACATGCAATGTGGCTCCAACAGTACAGCGATCTGGGAGAATCTCCGATCGAACTCCATGAGTCAAACACGCAACAAGGGACACATTGTGATAAGATATGTTCTGCAAATAATAGTAAAAAACAGTGATTCAATTTTCTCGTTAGAACAACCATTCATGTTAATATTAACAAAAATGACAGGTTACTCACTAAAAATGGGTCCAATCCAATCTCAAAATTCAATGTTCCTCCAATATCATGGCTTGGGCGGATCTCAAAGCTCATTAGTGTTGGAGATAAAGTGCTCACATATGCTTTCAGTGGAGTAGATCCATTTTCAAAAGGAATTTGGTCATATTCAAACAGAAAATTTCCTCCATAAGTTTTCCGCATTAAGGGAATTCTGGGATTAGATAAGGAAGGATTACAAAAATAAATAAGCAAAGTGGAGCAAGTACTTTAAGTACTTGTAAGAAAATAGAAATTACGTATAAGATAAAATGAAGCCATACAATCACTCTAAATTTGGCATACATGTCCTATTATACAGGGTGATTCAGAGATAAGTGCGGGTTTTTCTTGTGGTGACAGACAATACCCGAAGCATCATTTCTGAGATAGGAACCATGGGGCGGAAACGCCTAATAAGGGGCGAGAAAGTTTTGCCCTGGACTTAGGCAACCATTCGTACAGGTCGCACAGAAATAACAGTGTAACACTGTAACAAACATTGCATCGGACTCAGTCAACGTAAAACAAGTCGAGAGGTGATTTCTCATTCAGTCACCAACAACAAAATTTATTGTCAGTAACTTGAAATGCTTGTTTCAATGTCATTTCTGCGACCTGTACGAATGGTTGCCTAAGTCCAGGGCAAAACTTTCTCGCCCCTTATTAGGCGTTTCCACCCCATGGTTCCTATCTCAGAAATGATGCTTAGGGTATTGTCTGTCAGTACAAGAAAAACCCGCACTTATCTCTGAATCACCCTGTATAAAAAATAAACCTCGAATTTTATATTTTTAAAAGCAACATTTACCTTGCATAACAGTTAGGAGGAGGTGGGATACGAGACTGATTGTTTGTATTGCGAAAGATGACTCGCAATTTGCTAGTCTTGTTGATGGAAGAGCAGATGTGACGAGTGTCCAAATCATTGACAAGGAGGTATCTTGGCAAAGGATACTCAGGAGCACATGCTGTTAGTAAAGGTCACACCACAAAAATAAATATAAATGCACCACACCCATAAAAGCTAGATGAGCCCATATGAGATTGAAAAATGAGCAAGAACCATGCAAGGAAATCAAGGACTTAAGAGAGAGTTTCAATGGGTAAGAGACAAGTTCCACAGAACACATGACATGCATCACCAATAAATAACAAATTTCTCAAAAAGCAATTCCAAACACTTACACTGGAAGAGAACTTTCAAAGTAAAACCAACATGGTGGTTGGGAGCGGAAATGGAGAGGTAGTGCCATTGCTCTTCCCATGGCACCCACTCCTGTTGACATGTAGCAACAGCCCCATTATTGCTACAATTGGTAGTCCTAAAAGCGAACAGGAAAACAGATGTAAAGAGTTCCAGTTCAAATCTTCTACATTTTCAAAGTAAAAATAAAGCTAATGCTTCATTAGACACCAGTGAACATTTAGCACTGAAACTCACGCAGTGCCAGGATGGTCTGGGTTTGGCAAAGAACGTCCACTAGACATGACCACTATTGGACAGCCAGCCTCTGCTTTCCCTTCCTTCTGTAACCCATGAGCAGAGCAGCGAGAAACATTGACTTGCACAGCCCAGGTATCCGTTGGGACATAAAACCTATAAACATGAAAAGACCATCATCACAAATCTATAAAATCAAAATAAAGTATTGCTTCTCTCCCTACACAGGTCCTAAATGCAACTTACTTGTAAGTTTGACTTATATTTTCAATTTCCTGATATAGCTGTATTTCTTGATGAGCTTGAACTTCTGGGAAAACTACAATTACATCACTGATGAGAGTTGCAGAGAGGGATGATTCCAGCCAAATTGTGCAATTTGGAAACAAACCCTGAGTAACATAATAAAATTTTAAGTTTAAGACTACTACACCAAATAAAATTTTAAGTTTGATACTCCTAAACATAATAACATTTTAAGTTTAATACTTTTTAATAGTTTTAATAGTTTGTTTTAAATAATGGTGCTTTAAAGAAAGACAAAGATCTTTCCAATTGAAAATAAACACCTAATCATGATGTACCTTTTGAGTGATCCTGGCTCTATTGATTGGTAGAAAGGCAACAGCATACCAATCTCCAGGAGTAGGGCTGGTTACATTGACAAGATGGCGACTACCATCACTCACAAAATGAGATTCGTAAACAGGACTTTGATGAATTCGAAAGTGTGATGGAAATTCGGAACCATCTGGATTTATCACGGGATAGCTCCCATACTTCAGGTATCTGAAATTGAGAGAAGAACATTAAAAAAAGTGGGCGGTATGGTGCCCTAGCTCGAAATGGATTGTTCCTTTGTTCCTTTTGTTTCCAGAAATGTAAATTTTTTTATTCTTTCTTTTTAAAAAGCAAAATTTAATTTAACTTTTACATACACAGAGACATTTCGAACATCACATGCTTGAGGAGATGTTGGAAGAGCACTGAAGTTCCACACTGCTTTTGAGACTTGCTCTGGTATGTTATAATGGAATATTTGAACATCTTTGTAAGCTCTATATTCAAATACTTGACGGTTCATCAGCTGAGACAGCAACACAGTTTTCTCTCCTGCAACTAACAAATAAAAACATTCCTATCAACAGAGATTGGTCACGTCGACATCACCTGACATCAAATGACGTCTAAGAGACATCATTTTGACATCAAAGAGACATCACTTTGACATCAAACTCATTTTGAAGTCATTCAACATCAAGTGACGTCAACATGATGAATCGCTGTAACTTGGGACAATTCGTGGTTAACTTGGTCAAGAGGAGAACTTTGTGTTTAAGGACATATAGGTATATGAACAAATTGACGGAAAGGTAGTAAATATTTCTTTAAGAAAATTAAAAGAGGAGTATATAGGGCATCACTTTTTTTGGATCCACTGGAAATTTTTGTCTAAGGTCTAACAAAGAATGGTTAGTGTAATCAAGTGAAAATCTCGAGGTTCGATATCCAGAAAGTAAGGGAAATCATACAGCAGATTTCAACGCCGGTGCCATAAACAAACATTAGAGCAGGAATGTATCCACCTTAAGTTGGAGGTAAAAAGATCGTTAAGCCACACATTCAAGTAGACCGGGCAGTAAACAGCAGTAAAGAAACGAAACACACCAGTTCCAAGTTATTGATGCACACTGAGAAGAACTGAGAGGCAAATTTCAATGAAGAATTTCAATAAAGTACGACATGATCTATGAATTAATATTACCGTTTAGCTCATGATAAGCTGATGATAAGTTGAGACAGATTAGCGGTAGTATGACCGCACGAATCAGCCACATCATTTCACGTGCCCAAACTAACTTTTCACCCACTCTTCCATCCTTAATTTTCGACTGCCAGTCAATAATGACAGTTTCTCGCTAACAAACAAGCAGAAAGGCAGAAGCAGAGCACACCCACACATGAAGACATTCAAACCAGAGCATCGTCATTGATGAGTAGTCACGCGGAGCGTTGGGAAATTCGAGGCCATCACGGGACAAGAGGAACAAAAGCTCGTCAGAAAACTTTTCCTCCGAAACTGAGCAGGCGTCACACATTTTTACTCTTCTAAGACAACATGGCGTCTCTTAACCGTCTTCACAACCTTTATTCTCTGCGAAGAGTTTTACCGACTTCTGTAAGGTTTGTCAATGTGACAGCTCGGCGCTGGGTTTCCAAGTCCGAAAGCGATTCCAAGTCCGAAAGCAAGCAAGATGTTCCGACTACAAAACCTCCTACATCATCCGATGTCTTACCCAGTGTCCCGAAGAGATGGGTGTCATATGGTTTCTGCACAACAAACTACTACGAAGACCGTGTATTGACTCACCTCTTTTTCTTTATGGCTATTTCATGGGCTCTTTTTGGTTCAGCCTGGGTCCTCTATTACTACCCGGACATGAACAGACACGAGTGGTACCAGCGTGAAGCGTTTTTAGAATTGAGAAGGCGAGAGGCCGCAGGTTTACCTCTTGTTGACCCCGACTATGTGCCACCAAGCCAGGTTAAACTTCCCTCTGATGAGGAGCTAGGCTCTTTTGAAATCATCATTTAGCTTTTTATTTTATTAAAAGTGTACAGTAGTCTGAATGGAATTGGCCGCTCATAAATTATGTTCCCACTGCCACACGATAAAATATTTTGAAAGCTGTTGCATGTCACGTTTTTTTATGGGAGGCATAGCATGTTGAATTGTAACCGCCACCAAGAACACTTCTTATGATCGCAGCCGGCCGGTATGTCTGTTAATGGAATTGTTTGTGTATAGTGACGTTCAATGCTAATTGCTGGAAGTGTAGCCAATTAAATATTGAAATGCAAGTCCTGTTTTGTGTTTTCATTGCTCTCAACACTTCTAGGAAGCACCAAGCTCCAGATTAGTCCCTAATTTTGTCCTGTTATGTCTGAAATTTTGTAATTTACCTTATTATTTTGTAAGGAAATATTATAATACAACTTTCTGAAGCATGCTCTATTTGTTGAAGTGCAATGACTTCCTGTGTATTCTTAGTGCAGTTTGTTAATAGATGCGCTGGGATTAAGTCAACACGGAACTACAATATTTTTTACAATTTGTATATATCCCAATCCCACTTAGTCATGCTTTCTGTACTTCATTTCTAAATTCTAGCTCTTGTTTCTAAGGTTAAAATTTATTGGTTTGTTTTAGGATGTAATTTGTCCTTCAAGTTAGATGTTAGGCAGTTTATTTGCGTCACTGAAACAGTGCTGTTTAAAAATCCTACCAATAAAAATAATGTACAGCGTAGTGAATTTTCTTTCTTCATTGATTCATGATTGATTTGTGTAGGGAACGTTCCTTCTACTTCACAGAATGAAGAACAGGCACTCTTTACCTGGATGTTCCCTAAAGAGGTCAAAATTTGATCAGTCTGTGCACCCCAATATCTGAATGATATCAGTGGAAAGGGGGACAGTAATTTCCAAGTTAATAGTAGATCACTCATATCACAGGATCAGCAATCCAATCAACCATATATAAGAATGGAAAATATACAGTGGTGAAGGAAGTAAAGAAATCATTTGGATAGGTCCTGTCTCAAATGGCCATGAATTCAAAGAAACAAATCATAGCAAGAAATTTTTTCATTTACTCACAATAATAGCATACTGCACATTAACAAAAAAAAAAAAATTAAAACCAAGTACAAAGCAGAAAACAATAGAAGTACTATGATGCACTAGTTCAAAAACAAAGTATTTTTAGATGAGTGAAGAGATTTCTGCCTGACAATATTGTAAAATCAGTTTTGAGACATAATTACCACTTATCAAGACCGATGAAGAAGAAACAAGTTAAAATTAACACACATCAACAGTCCTTTCCAGAGAATGTCAGTTTGGTCTCTGAAGTATGAATCAATACACTCCAAACTTTGGTAAAATTCAACTTGGAATGGACAACTTACTTGCCTTTTCATTAGATAAGAAAACATTTTGCCCTAACATTCCTTGCAAAATTTTACAAAATTGCATCGAATACGGAAGAGGGGAACAACAAGAGATATTTTCTCATCATTTAAGGCAAATTAATGCAAAATCGTTGATAATGAAATTCATTAGTGGATTAGACACATAAACAATAACAGCTCCAGAGCAAAACAAACATAAAACAAATCATATAGAAGTGCTAGTTCAAAGCATATCAAAACATGAGTATAGAAAAAATATAGTAAATAACAATGACCCACTTGCAGCAAATAATGATACTTCATCACTGCCCAACAGAAACACTAAAAGATGGCTGTTGTGGTTGAGGCTGCTGTGGTGGTTGTTGCTGCTGCTGAGATATATGCAAGCCTTCTAATGTTGTGAAGGGAACAGATGCTGAGACGGTTATCGGAGGCATACCGGGCAAACTAAGAGGTGTGGTCAGAGGCATGCCTGGGATAGTTGGGGGTTGGCCAGCATTTACTGAAAGTCACACAGAGAGCACAAGTTAGAACAATATTCCCTTGCATGGTCCTCATATTTAAGAGTAGAAGAAGATGAGTATTCAATGAACTTACATGAACTCGGCATGGCAGGTGGAGGACGATTAGGCATTGCTGTTGAATCCATACTGCCATGAGTGCTGGGGAAATACTGCCCTGAGTTGGCAGGTACACTGTGTGAAGGATATCCCATCTGATAGCCATAGGCTTGTGAAGCAGGAGTAGGAGTGTATCCAGTTGTTGTTGTACCTCCCACTGTGGAAGGATGAGGCTGGGGTACAACTGATGCTGTGCTGGTTACAGAACCACTTGTGGAATAGGGATAATGGCTACCAATGGTTAAGCCAGACATCTGGGTGTTAACTCCACTCTGAAAAAGAAATGTTTCAGTTGATAAATAAGCTGACAAACCAGGCCAAATCATTGCAACTCCATTTAATTTAAATTTAAATTTGAATTCTAACCACGGCATGGGATGCAGCTGTATTGGTTGGTGCCGTTACACCTGATGAAGGGAAGGCCTGAGTTGACAATGGAGGAGCTCCTGGGTAAGAGTTCACGGCAATACTGGACGCAGCAGACGATGAACCTGGGGGCGCAGATCCAATCGTGGGGGCAGCGGGGGATGGCTGCTGCACAGCTGTGGCTGGTCCGGCAGTGGGTATCGGTGTCATCACAGGAGCTGGTGCGGTTGTAAAAGCACCAACTGAGGTTGGTGGGTTAAGAGAAGCTTTTGTTGGGGACTGTGCAGAGGGTTTTCCCTGATCCAGGTTGTTCCTGATAGGAATTCTATGGAGGTAGCCATAGCCAATGCCACAACCCAAACTGTAAGAAAACGTTGAATATTAGGAGTAAAAGAATTTCTGATATAGAATAAAATCTAATTTGTGAAATTTTATAACTCACCTCCCCTCACCTCCCCAATTGGAGTTGGGAGTAATAGTAACCTCTCTACATGAGTCTTCATCTGTGTTGTAGACATACAACTTGAGAGCTCTGCCTTCATGGGCCTCAATAAAAGAGAAAAGGTCTTCACTCTCATGAAGAATTGAGTCAGCTCCAATAATGTAATCCGTAAAAGGTCGCAAACCAGCTAAGTCAGCAGGAGAGGTTGGATGTACTTCCTGAACACAATGAACAATTGATTTTAGAAGAAATAAAATAAATCAAGGATGGTGACGGAATCATAAAAAACACACTCACCAGAATATGCCATATGTTTTCATTTGAACCTTCGAATGAACAAAATCTGATCGATACCCCTAGCAGACCCTGCCCTCCCCAAGAATTACTGGGTGTTATAGTTACTTGACGAACTTGCTGAGTTTTACTGCTATAGACTGTCAACAGAACTTCTTTGTCAACGTTGGTCTTCAACAATTCCTTTAATGTGTCGTTATCCTGATCCTGGAAAAGCATGGAAACTTCAATGGCAATCAAAGAAATAATTCAAGGAGGATGGTGGTTTCTGAAATAAGACTAAATCAGAATACACATATGATAGGCTAAGGTACTCACCAGTCTTGTTTTATTAATGGCTACAATAAAGTCAAAAAAGGCCTCAAGTCCTGCTTTTTGACCTGGAGAACCATCCTGAACCTGAAAACCCGAGAAGAAAATATTGAGAAACCTTAATAACAATCAACGACGGCAATCAACCGGTCAAAGTTTTGAAATACTGACATTTGGAGGTTATATGAACAAGCCGACTTTAAGGGAACCATTAAGATTTTTGACACACAAACCAAATTGACTAAATAAAAAATTTCTTACAGATGTAAACAAAATTACATTCTAAATCAAACACGTAGGTGAGAAAGAAAAAGGCAGAAACAAGGTTGTGAAGGTTTCTGCTGCAAGACCAACCAAACACACAACATTCGACAGAAAATTTTGGTTTTACCCGAAGAACATGATATCCCTCCGTTCCTCCTCCCGGAATTTCAACACTTGGTCCGGCACCCATTTCAAATCCTCGAACGTTAGTTAGCGCTCTTCGAAAATATTCCTTTTCCTTTTAAGATTATTTCAGTAACAGCAAATAAATATCTACGTGGCGCATTTGTGTTCTTCTTTAGCTGTCATCGTCATCTGTCATACAGTCTCGATCTTAATTTCGAGAGATCGAGTGACTATTCGACGTCTTCCCTTCCCTTTCCCTGCCTTTCCCTTTCTTCCCCTACCCAGCTTTTACCTTCTTTCCTCCCCTCTCGCCTCACCCCTCTACCGCCGAGAACCACCCGCCCCCGACCTCCCTTTAACAGTGCTTGAAGTGGAAATTGGATGGAGTTCAGATGTGACGAATGGACTGGAAGTGTTTATTATTATATTTGCGTTCCGTTTGAGGATAATTCAGATCAGTATGCGGGAATTAAGGCGCTAGTCTGATTAATAAGCCATTGATATCATGGTAAGGACCTAAGTCTTACAGTAATATGATCATTTGCGCCTAGTTTAGCTCCTTTTCTCATCTCATCTGGCCATCTTCTAAGAAGCAAATTTGTGTCAGTTTTCCTTAACTGAGATTCAACGGCGAAACTGAATTGCTATACGCTGTGAAAAATCGAGGAAGAAAAGTGTTTGTTCGTAAAAGATGCAATTGAATGTGTCTCAAAAAGTGAGGTTATGACCACTGAAGAGAAACTGAATGCTTCCCCTTGTTCACTGAAAATTGGTGATTGAAGATGGAGGAGGAACCAGACCTGAAGGAACAACTTTTTCACAATACAGTGAGGGAGAATATTATCTTCATGCTCCTGTTTTTCTTACTCTATTTGTCAAGTTATACACTGATTGGTAGGTTCCGGCGCAGAGACAGAGAAGAATATTTATCATCTGACGAAGATGAAGCAATGGTTTATAGAATTAGTTTGTGGTTATGCACATTCTCTTTAGCTGTTTCTGTTGGAGCTGCTCTGTTACTACCAATCTCCATAGCAAGCAATGAAGTGCTCATCATATATCCAAATAGCTATTATGTCAAATGGCTGAACAGTTCTTTGATACAAGGACTATGGAATCATGTATTCCTCTTTTCTAATTTATCACTCTTTGTTCTTCTTCCATTTGCCTATTTATTTACTGAGTCTGAAGGTTTTGCAGGCAGCCGGAAGGGACTGATGGGTAGGGTATATGAAACAGTTGTTGTTTTATCCCTGCTAGGAATTGTGGTTCTAGGTCTCACATACATCATATCAGCTCTGCTTGATAAAGACAAGTCTAGTATCCAGACACTTGTCAACTTATGGAGTTATTATTTACCCTTTCTGTATTCTTGTGTGTCCTTTCTGGGAGTTCTGATGCTATTAATTTGCACACCCCTTGGCTTTGGTCGTCTCTTTGGAGTTGTTAGTCTTTTCCTGGTTAAACCTCAGTTCCTAAGAGATTTCAATGAAGAGTATTCTGTGGCAAGTCTTGAAGAGGAATGCTTGAAACGTAGAATCAAACAAGTGCAAGCATCAAGCAGCTCGAATCTTTGTCCTCCGCCTATGATGCCTGTAGACGATTCAGTGTTAACATCCAAAACCGGTATGAAAAAGAAGGATTTATTGTCACTTCTCAAACAGAAGCTAAGTGCTGTGGAAGAGAAGCGAAAACTTGTGGATAAACAGAGACGCACTTCGTGGCTTCAGAGAAATCTGGTGTATCCTGTTGCCATGTTATTGCTCATAGCTCTGACGTGTATCGCTGTACTGATGGTGGTGCGAAATACTCTTGAACTCCTTATTGGAATGAAGGCGTTACCTTTGAGTACTCGACAGTTTACTCTTGGAATCACATCCTTATCCATGCTTGGACCTTTTGGGGCAGCATTGGAAATTGTTCTGATCCTTTATCTGTTTGTCACTTCTTCCATTGGCCTGTATACCCTGCCTTTGTTGTCACGGGTAAGACCGAGGCTCAAACAAACAACTCTAACTCATGTAATTGCAAATTGTTGTATGCTTCTTGTTTTAAGTTCAGCACTACCTGTCCTCTCAAGAATATTGGGAATCACTAACTTTGACTTGTTGGGTGATTTTGGTAGTATTGAGTGGCTAGGAAATTTCAAGATTGTGTTGTTGTACAACTTAGCTTTTGCCTCAGCAGCTACTTTGTGCCTAATGAATAAATTTACTGCAACAGTCAGAAAAGAGCTGTATGCGAGATTCTGCAGTTTTTTTGGTACAATATTTGAAGCCTCAACTGCTGGAAAAAATAATAAGACATCTAATTCACCCATAAAAGAAGATTGAAAAGCAAATCCAGTCTGTATCTAGCCTTGTGGAATCACTCAACACTGGCTACCCTTGCATTTTTGTTTCTTATTTTTATTCGGAATTTGGGGACCTATTAATGTTCATATTTTAAATAATGTCTTATTTTCTGGAGTCAGAAAATCCACTTTTTGGTTGGTGGAAATCCTTTTCCAGCATTGCGGTTTATGTCTGAAGGTTAAGAATTGAGGTGTCCGAAAAACTGTCATATGAATGCTTTTAATGTTGACAATTATTGTAGTCTTTCTTTTTTAATGTACTGGCCTTAGTTACCGTGCTTGGATCCTTTCTCAATACATTCCCCTGCACTTTTTCCTTCATTGTAAGCTTTTTCTTTTTATCAAAAAAATCTTTAAAAAACTGTGCTGACAGTTTTTTGTTTTATTCTCTATGCTGGAAAGTGTAATGCCACTGTAATGCCATTGAAACAAATAATGACATTCTCAGTATTAAATTGTCAGTTTTTTCTGTCTGGGAGTTGTAATTGCTGTCTTGCGTCAACCTAGAATGTATCGCAAAACTTCATAGAGTAGGTTTGACAAACAATGAAATTTGCCTGTTTGACTTTATGGTTTTGTTTAGGCAATGTACTCACTCGTTTTTCCCAGAATATCAAACATTTTCCTCTATTTTATGTCTTTTAAAATGTTTCTCTTGAAAGCACACTTTTGAGTAAAATGTTTACTTAACTTATTCTCTTTGTTATTAGTTTGCAAGTGTCTTGCTCATCTAATAATTAGCCGTAGATTTAAGAGGGCTTGTCTGAGCACAATGCTAGTATGATCTAGTCATTATTTGGTTTTTGTAATGTATGTCCACCTTAGCTCACCAAAAATGTGTATTGCTCTGTATAGATGCTATTTCAGTGCAAGACAGATTCAGAATTTCGTATGGGGTATAGTATCTGACTTTTTTCTGTTTTTTCTTCTTTGCCTTCTCACGTTCCCTTCCAGAAAAGAATGGGCCTTATACCCTATTCCTTCTGTTTGGTAACAACACTCCCTTTGTTTTTTTCATCGCTTAGTATGCCGGGTTAGATTGGCATTGTGTATAAAGATCATGTGAAAATTTGCATATATTTCAGTTTGCTTAAATTTGTCTAAGATTTTGACTTGTACTGATTGGATCTCTACATAGCATTGTGTACACAAATATATGAGACTGATTTTCTGGATGTCACTTGAAGTAGAATGTGGACGTTGTTATTTTATTGGAGTAATTTCATGTAAGATTTAAGATCTTCCCATACTTGGAGCTAATGTTCATGTCATCATTTCTAGCTGTACGACGTGATCACAGTTTTCAATATTTATGCTATGTTCATCATACAGCATCAGTCTGTAGATAGATTCAGATTTTGTCTTGAGATAGAGTGTCATCAATAATACCTTTCAATAATTTCTTTGGGATAGACAATGAAACCCATATCTTTTAAAGCTGTGATAAGATGAAAAGCTTGTAACCTCATTTTAGTCTCTGTCTTTGTATATTTTGTGGATGTTATCAGATTAATATGTATAGAAAACTGAGCCAGCTGCAAATTGCACACCATTATTGGGACCTTTACCATGATTTGATTGTTTGTTTTGCCTTGGATAATGCTCTTAATCTGCTTTTTCCTGAATTTTAGCAGTTGAAAACCTTGTTTTCAAAAATAGCAATTTCCTATCAGCATTAAGTTACATTTTGCATTCCTTGAAAAGCAAAGGCTTCAAAGATGCTGACTGCAGGAGCCTGACATGTGCAGATTCTGATATGCTTCTATGTCCTCTATGTTGTTAACATTCACATATTCTGTGCCTGTGCTAAATTTTCGTGTTAATTTTAATTCTGTAGAAGGTAATTACTCGCTAACTTTTACATAGACTCCTATTTTTGGATTGCTTTGACTCTTGAGCATTGAAGTGAACTTCAGAAGCTCTTGTGGGGTTTGAATTTAATGTGTGTTTGTTAGGACATCATTTTCCTTTATTGTCTTGATCTGATGATCTGTATATGTCATTGTAATATGTTAATTTGAAGTTCTCAGCATTCTCATTGGCAGCTATGAAACCAAGTTTTTCTTGCTCCATGTTCTTAACTTATGTCAATATGTCACATGTAATCTTTGCTCTGCAAATGTTTGATTTACTGTGTGGATGCCCTGTTGTCTATGATGCTTTACTAGGACATTTGAGATTTGAGAGCCTTTCTGAAACACTTCCGCTAAGTTATCATGGATTGCAGTCTCTCCCTATGGCTTTTCATCAAAGACTGTATGAGATTTTGAATAAATTTTACGGAGATCAAATTGATGTTTTGCATTTTTTGAACCCATTTTTCTCAGTTTGCAAACATCATAAAAAGATTGATCATTAGTGTATAGGGAAAAGCAATCAACTTGTTTCTAATTTAGCTCCTTGTAGGAGTATGAATCATAGAGTGGTAGCTAATTTTTCAGAATACATTTCACATCTTAAGTCTGACACACATGCACAAAGCACAATGCAGCACTTGCTTTCTGACGCATTTCGTGCAAAACTTTTGAAGAAGGAACTTCATGCTCATTCATTTAGTTTCAGAAAGGCTTTCAGTATTCATTCTGTGAATTTCATCCTACTTGGTAATTTTTCCTTTTTGCTTACTCAAGCTAACTCTCATAACTCATAATTTACAAGTGATGTCTTCAGATTGATGTGTGCAGAAGACCTGAAATTGAATGGAACAAATATTTTAATTACTGAATAGAAAGCAAGAGCTGTTTTTACTGAGCTCAGTATTGATCATTGTTCATGAAATTGCATATTTAATGAATCACAAATATTACTTGATAACTCAATTCTAAGTTGACTAGTATCAGAACTGTATGATGGAGTGAACACCATTCATTTCTACTCATCTCTTCCGAAAAATTTTCACGTCTTTATAACAAAGCTTTCAAATTTATTGTCTCTGAAGATGACTCTCAAAATCTGTATCCACTTTTAATTAAGCTGTGTTGCTTTATTTAGGCAGGAGATGCAGCGTCTCTGACTGCACTTGAAGGACTGATGAAAGAGTTCTTTTCCAATGAGACCAGCAATGAACGTAAACATGAAATTGAGCAGGTCTTGCATGCATTTAGCAGCCAGCATGGATCATGGCAGCATTGTTTGTATTTTTTGGCACATTCCGCTGATCCGTATGTCTGCATGTACTGCCTCACAACTATTGAGGTGAGTCTGGAAATTAAATCAGTCAAAATTAACTTCTTTAAGTAGCCCACATTCAGTCTTGGGGCAATAGCTTCACACCTTGGTTTAGTTACTGGTAACTGTTGTTTAAGTGCTTTTGCCCTTTCTTTCAGACTGTGATTAATAAACAGTGGGCTGCTTTGGCTTGGGAAGAAAGAGCTCAGCTGAAGACTGCCCTCTATCAATTAGTACTTCAACGACATACCTCCGTTCCCACATTTGTAAGGAATAAGCTTGTCAAACTTGTAGTGGACATTGCTCGTTTAGATTGGCCGCATTTTTACCCTGATTTCCTCTCAAATATTCTACAAGTGAGTTATTCCTTTTCTATTCATGCCTTTGACCAGATATGAAGTAAGCATGAATAGCACTTTTAAATTAATGTACTTTTTCATGATTAGCTGTTGCAGAGTACAGATACAGTTGCACTTGGTCTTGTCTTTGTGCAAACATCCTCTGAGGAGTTAATATCCTCACGAGAAGATCTTAGTGTATCTCGAAGAGAGGAATTGAGAAGATTACTACTCCAACATGTTCCTCAACTCTTCACTATTCTCACTGGTTTGTAAATTTTATTTCTCATTCTGTGACAAGTCATCATTATATCTTGTTTGACAGAATTCACATGAAATTGTTGGCCTTTGTGCAGGTATACTCGAACAAGCGCAGCACACAGAGAGTGATTCACTCAGAAGGGGAGGTTTAAGTGGGTCTGGTGGCGGTGCCCCTGCAGTTACTGCAACTCCTCCACCAAGTCCAACTCATGGCCAACCCCACTCTGCCTCTCCACCTGGATCTCTCTTGAGTTGTATGCTTTCATCTGGAGTCAGGGGGAGTAGCACTGCTGTTGTAAGATTGGCACTGGAAGCTCTTTCACATCTTCTTTCATGGGCTCCACTTGGACCACATGTTTCTCCATCGTTAACTTCTGCGGTTTTCTATTGGATTCATGCTCATCATTCCGTAAGTAACATGTGAAAAGCAAAAGCATTTCTTAGTATCTAAAGTAGTTTTGAAATTCACTCACTTTGCTTTCAGGTACATGCAAGTAACACAGACACAAGTTTGAGTGTGCTTGCAATGGCTACTATAAATGAAATATTTTATAAAAAGTGTGTTCCAAATGAATGGGAGGAGAGCTTGTTAGTTTTATGTGACCAAGCTTTGGCCCTTTGTCACGAGTTAACAAACCAAATGGGAAATCTTTCAGAGGAGTAAGTTATTTTCATCTTTTGATATTAATGTGTTTCCGTTATTCATATTATTAACAACTTACTAAGTCTTTTTTTTATTTTATTTTTATTTTAAATTTCAGTCTTATAGAGAAAATGTTGGATTTTATGAGATTAATTGTAAGCCAGCACTTGCATCGGTTGGAAAAAAGCCCAAAATGGCTTGTCTCTCAACTCTTGAACTTGCTATTACGATTTACTTTCCAACAGCCTCATTTGGATGGATATTACCAATGTCTTGACATATGGGGCCAACTACTTGAGTACCTTCAGCAACATCAAAATAGTCAGCTTAATGCAAGGTATGCTGGTACTTCATTTTACTTATTTTAGAGGTTCGTGGCAATAGCGGATGGTTATTGATATTAATATTTTCTTCTTTCACAGGTACCAGGAAGCCCTTGTATTGTTAGTCGGACAAGTTCTTAAAAAAATGCAGTTTCGTCAGAATAGAAATGAGCTTTTAAATCTTGATGATGAAACTCCAGATGATGATGTGAGAAACTTATTGTGTTATGTTGTTTTATTCATGGAATTCTCTCAGTTTTGCTGATTTTGTCTTTCTGTTCTAGGAAGAGACTGAGTGGCAACGGTTTTTACGTGAAAGTATTGAAAGTGTTGCGAAAGTGGCAGATCTGGCGCCTCTTCATATCTATGCTCTTGTGGTTTGTATTATTTTGAATGAAGTATGTCCTGTCCATGCTTTGGTGTTATTTGGTGGAAGTTTTTAAGAATCTGACTTTTTGTGTCCATTTAGCTCGAACCATGGAAAGAAGTATGTTCTGAGTACACCCACTTATGCTCAGAGAAAATGGTGAACAATCCTGATTTACAGTACTCTGTCCGAGATTTAGCTTCCTTAACGCAAGCCATAGGACGGTTCTGTCCTCACTTCACTGGGGAAAGTTTCCTTGCTGGTATTCAACAGGCTCAGCAATTGGTGCAGGGTCTTGTTGCTATGGCAGCCCTTGCCACCAAACTGCGTCCTCATCACTGGTCCCTTTCTCCTTCCTCCATTTCCCGTAATCTGCTACTTGTGTAAGTTCTTTTACTTTTGCAAGATCAGCTTCAGAAGCAAAAACCACAGCTTTTTCAATATTTCTCTTTCTCTCTCATAGACATGCCCAAGTGTTGGCAGCATTAAAGGCATGGAGTCATTGGGTGGCTCAAATGCAAGCAAGCTCAGCTGATCACACTGTTGTAGATAGATTGATTGGTGATATGGTTAGAGCCACAGTTGCATTAATACAAGACCACAGTGAGCCGCCTACATTGGCACATGCTGCTGCCCACTTGCTGCTTACACTTGCAGGAACAGTCAAGTCGGGGGACCTCTGGAACATGGAGCAAGTACGCGCCCTATACAGTGATCCCCTGTCTCATCTTGAATCATCAGTAAGTTTGTTCTTTCCAGTGCTCAGTTGTGTAATCCTAAATGATATATCATAACATTTCTGGTTTTTCTTTTTCTTTTTTTCTTCTTGATTTTTTTTAATATTGCAGACTCAAAGTGTTGTTCGCCAAGCTCTTTGTAGTGCCTTAGTTGTTGTTGGAAGTGAGGAGTGCTGGGAAGAAAGGCACAAGTTGATGGTAATTCTCCTGGAAACTATGACTGCGGATCTTCGAAGATTAGCAGCCTCTGGTGTACACAGCTCTCAAGAAGCAGCTCCTATGTTATCAAGAACATTCCGACAACTTGCTGAGCTGGTTGAAAATTCACAAGCAGAAAATACTTGGGGAAGAAAGTTATTGTGTTCTTGTTTACACGTAAGATATCTTGGAATTATATCTATGTATAAATAAATTTTAATAATAATGTTTACTATTCATTGATTTTGGTACGAAGATTAATTTTCATAATTGTTTCAGACATGGCTTGAACAGTCGCTTATCCTGTTTCCCACTTTTGTAGGAAATGTAGATGTCAGTGAGCAAATCCTCAATTTCTTTCTTGCTTCATTTGGCACTCTGCAAGTTCAACTTGGTGCTTCCTTTACTCAACAAGCGGTTCATACATTCCTTGAGTGTTTTACAAGGTTCTATATGGTTCAGTCATTAATTTAGTTTATTCTTCAGTAAAGTTGGTTCTGACTTGTTTTGATCTGAAACATTATCGACCCATGTTTTTTTTTCTGATTGCAGAGAGCAGTTATCTGTTTGTCTACTCCAAGAGAAATGTGCTGGTATTGAAAGATTTCTTCACATTTTGCAACTAATTGTGACCCAGCCTGGCACAGCATTTAAACATTTCATTCCTTCTAGTATTACATTATGTATGGATCACATATACCCAGTCATAGCAGATCATCCTGCTCCATCTATTAAACCAGCTGTCTTCCAACTGCTTTTTAGGTAGAAAGTTTTGAAAACATTATTATTTTATTGAGAATTTTGAATAATGCACCAAAAACTAACTCATTTCATGGAAATATTAAAAAGACTGAAAACCATGTCTATTTCCTTTGTACAGCATACTTTTGCACAAGTGGCAGTATTTTTACTCTGGCCAGCTACAACAAGCAAGCATACGATCAGAGCACAAAGCAGAACTTATTTCTATCCTAAATGCATTTGGACAATCCTTACTTCAGTCAGACATTAATGTCTTTAGACAAAATCTGCACAATTTGGAACTTTTGAACAATAGATGGAAACTATACCACAAGGTAATTTTGGTTGTCATGCCACTATGATTAACTATTGGTTTAATATTGACTTTTAATTTAGCTCCTGTTTTAAAAATATTATTATTTCTTACAGACAGAATTCTGTGAAGGACTTCTTCCAAGGTTTCTTTCAGTCCTTCTAGAAACTCTTGTCAGTAAATCACATGCTCTGTTAAGTGAAGACATTGCTGTGGCCGTCTACAACATGGCTAGTGTGGATTTCAGCTTCTTTTTCTCATCGTTTTTACCTGAATTTCTTCAGACTTCTGATGGATTAGATGATTCCCAAAGAGTTATTTTACTTCGGAATTTCAACAATGCAACAGTAAGTAGAAAGTTTTGTGTTCTATCTCTTGGACTGTATTTTATACATGTGTTACGGTTAAATGTAGGATACTGGTTACACCTAGTTCCAACCAGTTAGAACTAGGTGGAACCACCTCCCGTTGGCTACAAGTGTAGCCACCTACATATTACCGATTTTTGTTTTTTCTTTCAGGATTTACCATCTTTTACTCAAAATGTGTCTCGCTTGGCTAATGACATGAGATGTTACAAGCTCTGTAATTCCTTTCTTCCTGCTGGCAGTATTCAGCTTTAAAAAAAAAGTTGGTATAAATTACTGTTTGTTTCTGTTGTTTCTAATCAATAAATTCATTTAGTGGATGACTGAATTGTGCTCAACATTTTTCCATTCATGATAAATTTTGTTTTAAAGATATTTATATGGAAGTTAAATTCTTAAACGGGTCAGATTAATGATAATCAAACTGACTTTTGTGATCTGAAATCCATTTTTACATTATTTACATATCACTGCCATTCAGTAGAGTTCTTGTACATTTGTTGTCTTTATTGCTTCACTGAATGGTTCCTCATAGTTTTATTTCAGACTTCATTGTTGTGAAAGTTTGCATGTTTGTATATTTTGTGTTTTAATCTGTTTTTAAAATATGGGAGGGGGAGGGCGGGTCAAAAGAAGAATGTAGGAATGTTGAGATCATGAAGCAAATGGCATCTTTGGCCTTTGTTCATGTTGATATTTTATCATAAATTTTATTTGAGAATGTTGTATTAGGAAATGGACATTCCTTTAGTCTCATGAGAGCTACGTAATGGTGTACTTTGGCTGTGCATTTAAAACTAATATATTGAACAGGAACAGTTACAAAGTTGTCATTTTCTAAGAAATAATGAAAGTGAGCCTGCATTTTGTAAGCAATTTCGTCTCTCTATTTTTGTTGAAAATGAGAGTTGACATGCTACAGTTTTGCAGTTGTGATTTTTGTAGTGTAGAAGTAAACCGTTATAATTGAGGTTGAGAATCTTCAATACGGTAAAGAAATGGGTTGAGATTTTTCAGTTATCTACTCTTTCTGAAAAATTCAAACTCTTATAGGTCATAAAGCTTAATTTTTAAATATCTTCTGTATAGTAAGCAATCAGATTCCCTCAAGAAAATTTTATGAGAGAATATGTGTGTAATATTCCTGGTTGAGGCTGATATGAAGCAATCTACCAAAAACTAACAACTTCAATAGCTCAAATATGTTTTTCCACATTAATTCTGTGGAGCATGATTATCGTACCATCCATCGACCTTTGCATACTTCCCATCTCCATTGGCTGTGTACTTCTGACACGAATGCCCTTGGCTGCATGATCGGTATCATGAACTCACATATTGCATTTGTGGATCATGTATTTCATATAGCACAAGGTAGCAGGTTCAGTATTTTCTTTTAGATTTGAGTATTCGGTTAGCGATCATGTAGCTGTTGTGCTACTTTACTTTGTCATTCATTTTACAGCTGAACTATGTATTGTGCTACTGAATGATGAGGAATACAGTTTCAGTATTCATTTCTCTTCCCGTACTGTATACATTCAGAAAGAAAGGGATGACCTTGGGATGACATTTGATTTTTAGACTGATCTTTTCTTTTTTTGGACAATAATTTGTTAACATCCATACCATATACGTGATAAGGAAGTGAGTGTTTTGAATATCTCTTTCTGTAGCTTTTCTATGTTTCAATGTTTTGTACATCATATTTCATACCTTTGATATGTATAATAATAGTAATAAAATTTACATAGGATCTAACAGTTTATCTTCTTTATTTTACCTAACTATCATCAAATTGAAAAGTTATTACAATTTTTAAAAACCATTCAATGGCATAAGAATTTAAAAATTATCTTGTTTTTGCTGAGTAACCCAAAATGAAGTAACTGCAACTAAAACAATATCAAAATTTCATCCCCTCTCTCTTGGTTTTGGAGAAATCCTGATTGGGACTGAAGGCACAGCCACAAGGCGAAGGGTCATATCAACATCCTCAGTATTTTCAAGTTCTAATCGGAATTTTCTTAAAATCTATAAAAGGAGGAGATTGATTGATTAGCACATATAATTTCATTTTGGAAACATTCTAAAGAAACATATACGCACACTGGCTAGAGTCACAATCATTTGTGTCTCAGCTAATTTTTTTCCAATGCATGAACGGGCCCCCATGGCAAAAGGCATAGAGGCATGTGGGTTCAGCACAGCTTTATATGATGCAGATGATGAATGAGATTCCCGCTGCCACCGTTCTGGCCAAAACTTCTCAGGTTCTGGGAAGTTTTTTGCATCTCTTCCACTTGTGTAAAGAGAGAGCAATACACATGTCTGTGATAAAATACAATAATTCTGTAGAAAGTTTTACTATAGACAAATATCTTAAACAAAGATCACATTTAAATTTTTCCTGTTCTCTTACCTCTTTAGGCAGTTTATATCCACCAATGATACAAGATTCTGGCATAATACGAGCAATGAAAGGAGCAACAGGATATAGACGTAATGCTTCACGAATAACTCCTCGAAGTAGAGATGACTGCATTATATCTCTTCCATTACAGACCTCCTTTGCTACTTTTTCTTGAACTTGTGAATTTTTTGCCAACAGAAACAAAGTCCATTGAAGGGACAGGGCTGTCTAGTTCCATAAAACAGTATTATTTTTTTCCTCTTAACAATAAATTACGAAATAATGCACAAATTTAGGCTCTTACTGTGTCTCCAGCAGCAATGATGAAGTCGGCAACAACTTTTTCTATATCATCTTGAGATAAACCAACGTTTACCATCTCTGATAGTAGGCCATCTGAGGATTCGGAGTTTGATGAAATCATCTGAAGTACCAGAAAACGAGCTGAAACAGAGAGGGGGAAGTTCAGTCCCTATCTAACTCAAGTTTCATTTCAGCCCGCACACTTCTTGAGATCAACATACAACAATGATATAATTACCTGTTGATAGACAAGCATCCTGAGAGTCAACAAATCGCTTCCAAACAGGTAGATGGCAAGCTCTAAAAGTTTTCCCTTTAAGCAATCCCTCCATGTTTGCAGTCTCTAAAAATATTTTATGAACATTCAAAGCCAGAAGTTTTGCAGTTTTTTCCCACTTTTTGGCATGGTCCTTGTACTGAGAGCCCATCATAACAGCAATTATAGCTGAAAGAAAATTCAACGAGCAAAACATAAATAAAATTTGTTTCTTTTGCCACGGAAAAAAAAATATATATGTATATCATTCACATTAAACATACTATCTAAAGACCATTTGTACAGCTGTGACTCAAGATTTGGAATACTGAATGTTCTGTCACTTTCTCTACTAGAAACAAGAGAATCAGCAACATTTTCAAGATTTTGGTGGCTGGATGTTCTGTCATTTTCCCAATTCGAAACAAGGGAATCAGCAACATTTTGACAAGAATTAAAAAATATGTTCTTCTCAGACTTAAGCATTAGAGGATTCATGGCCCGCCGCATTTTCAGCCATTCTTCTCCATCCCTGCAACAATTCAATAAGCAGTATCATGCACGATGCGAGGGGAGTCCTCACTGACTATGCGGTTTGGCATATCAAAAAGTTATCAAGGCTCATCACTCTCCGAAAACTGACATGAAAAAAAGGCCTCGTTTGCATCCGTAAAGTTCGTTATAGAAAGCCCACGGGTCGGGGATATAATGGATAGGATATTTCCCCTCGAAGCCGAAAGTGCGTCGCATCTCAGTGGGATCCGCGACGAAGACGCAGTGGACTGGTCCAACGCGAGCCTTGAAGACTGAGCCCAGTTCCTTGTGCCGCTGATCGACGTAGCGGTGCAGCTTGCCGGAATAGACGGCCCACTTCATGGAGAGCCTCGTTCCGACCAGGGGGAGTCCGGCTGGAGCCGGCATGTCGTCCAGGGTCAGGGCGCGCTGCCGCGCGCTGGCGTGCGCGCGCCTCAGTATCGCGGACCACACGTTGGGAGCCATGCCCGTGCAGGAGTCCGCGCCCAAAGCGTGCTTCAGTCACCCTGGAGCCTGGAGAAGATGCTGGTCCTGGGGAGTGCCGCAGGTCTGGAGGGCAGTCGAAGTACGGACGTGCGGTACGGAGCAGCAAGCAGCTGGCCGCGGTGTGGAACGTGCTCCCGGGAAGGAACTGAAGGAACTGAGAACGAAGGGGCAGCGCAGGGCAGGGCAGACCCCTTAAGCAAGCCTGGAAGCCTGGGTCGCGGAGCGCGGAGCACTGCGGAGCGTTGACACTAACACTCTGGTGCTGGCGGCACCAGGGAACAGCAGCAGGGGAGGGGGGAGGCCAGGGTGACCGTGCTGTCGCCGTGCAGGACGGGGACCGACTCCCGACGGTTGACGGTTGCTTTGACTGGCTGTCTAGACCCCCAGCCCAAGCACCTGACCGCTGCCCGCCCAGCGCAACCCCCAGCAGGGCCCCGCACGCCGTAAAGCCTCCATGGCTTGGCGAGACGCGGGGCTTTATGGGGCGTTCGCGCGCGTTCGCTTGCCTCCTCTCCTCCCGTCCCGCCTTCCTCCACTTCCTTCCATTTTGCCTCGGCGTAAGCAGCACGCCAAGTCGCGGTTCGGTTCGCGACCGCGAGGCGCGAGAGGCGAGGGCGAGGGGCGGGGAGGGAGGAACGCGAAGCAGTCGCGCCGGCCGCGGAGGCAGACAAGCCGCGCCCGAAGACAAGTGTCGGCTATCCAACACTCCCGACGCGAAGTGTAAGCTGAACACGTACCCGAGAATGTCACGCCGTGCCTCTCAATTTCCAAATCAGATGTCATCTCGAGAATTCGTCACCTGAACCTACCGCTCATTATATCGTTACTTGTAACAGACCGAAACGACTGCCTTGACAGGAATATCAAAAAAGATGAGTCACATTTTGCCAGAGAATGTACCACGTATTTGGGAAATGTATACGGGAGATAGGGATATGTGGTCGAAGGCACCAGCCTCGGTTACCGGGTGACTCGAAACGTGACAGATGACATATTGCAGCGTCAACAGATTATACCTTCCAGTTTCTACCTGACGGCTTAGGGGCTGTCCGTAATACACGAATACATAATTTGTCACCCTGGGCGCCATCTTTCAATTTTGAGAAAATCAGCAATAGAGTACTCCGGAGAAGCCTGAAACGGAAGTTGAAGAAGTGAAAACGAAGAAGAAACCGGAAAGAAAAGTGC
>CABIKL010000031.1:0-39540 GCA_902196195.1 Aptinothrips rufus | reverse complement strand
ACAAGAATAGAAAAAAAAAAAGCTTCACAAGTCACAACAATTAAAACAAATGAAAATAATGAGACACAAAATCTGACGATGAAAATACATGTTCATATTGCACATCATTTTGATATAATTGAAACTACACAAAATCAATGTTTGATGGCAGCTAAGAATGATAAAAACAAACTGACCTTTCTTGTACTGTTGACAAAAAGATGCATAACCTTCCCTAAGCTACAATACACTAATTTGAAAACAACTCTATATGAAAGTGAAGAAAATAACAAAATCTTACTTTACAAACATCAAGTTGGAATAAATCGAAGATGCCTAAAGCATAATACACATTTTCTCTAAAGAGGCACCTGAAAAACAATGGACAGCACAGTCATAAGAAATTTCACGCTAGTCCTTTACCCACCAAAGCCTTTTTTAATAAACTTTGCATTAAATTATGGATGTCATCATCATCATCAGCACTGCTTTTTTTGGATTTCCTTTTAGCTTTCTTTCCCTTGGTAGAATCTTTTCCTGGGATACCTTGAGCAGAGGCTTTCACTTCAGCATTTAAGGCGTCTAATTCTTTGCCCTTTTTTGCTTGTTTTGTTTCATTTTTTTTCTTCTTAGGCTCTACACTACTAGTGCTTGGCTCTTGTTTTGTTTCATTTTTCTTTTTCTTAGGCTCCACTTTTCTAGTGCTTGGCTCTTGTTTTGTTTCATTTTTCTTTTTCTTAGGCTCTACACTACTGGTGCTTGCCTCAGACATTTTTTGAACCTTAGGCTGCTTGGCCGACTTTTTCTTTTTACTGTCTTCATCAGCACGTTTTTGTCTCATCTCTTCCATATTTTCGGTAGTATTCCTATCATCTGGTCCAGAGTCTGAGTCATTGAAACTTTTACTTTTTAAAGTACCTACACTAGAGTTTTTGTCAGACAAGACTTTAGAAGAGAATTTTGGCACCGAATGATTCTCAATGGTAGTGGTAGTATTAACCGATGGTGCTTTAACGACCCTTTTGGATCCACCTGGTGCCTTCTTGTTTTGGAGCTTGGAGTTTGGTTTTGCACCAGTTATCTTTTCTTGCTCTAAATCGCGTAATGCATTCTTCATCAATTCATCGTCAGAAGAGCTATCACTATCTTGGTCATTTGTCGCAGGATTGTCAATTCTCTTACTTTCAGATGGCACCAGGCTTGCTTGCTTACTTTGTTTTGAGGGAGTTGCCGCCTTTGGAGGAGTAGGAGGCAACTTTGATTTCTTGAGAGTAGTAGAACTGCCCTCAGATTTGCTCTTTGTCTCTGCATCCTTGAATGGCTTGGGAGGCTGCAATTTCAAATTAGCATTGCTTTCAACTGAAGGCTCCTTAGATTTAGAGACGGGCCGTGGTTTGGGTGATTTTATTAACACCTTGTCATTTCTCCTGATGTAAGTTTCTTGATCACTGTCTGAATCAGATGTGTCCTGTTTCAAATTTGGCTTTGCAGTTTTCAATGGTGATTGCATTACACCCATTGATTGAAGTAGTCTGTTTCGAACAAAGATATTTGAATCACTATCATCCGAGTCCACACTCTGATCCTTGGCATGATTAGTTTTTGATGGAGATTTAGGCATGGGTTTGGGTTCATCTTCCTCAGAGTTGTCTGAATCTCTTCTTGCGGATGCGGACACAACCACTCTCTTTGGCACTGATGTGTCAGAGTCACTGTCACTGTCATCATGTTTCTTAGAAGGTGGTGACTTCATTGGACTTTCAGGGGGAGGTAAAACTTTACCTTCGAAATTTCCAAAGGTTAATGGAGCCGCTCTGGCTCCTTTTCTTGTACCAAGGTCTACGTCCCCCAAGCTAGTGCTTCCAGCAAAATATCCAATTCCAGGCGATTTGACAACACTTGCGGAAAATGAGAGCGGCTTCTGAGATGAGCCCAAAGATACTCGTTTCTGAGGGGAAACAGAAAGCACCCTCTGCCCAGGAGGAATTGTCTTATCTGATGCAGCTGCTTCATCTGTTCTCTCTGGCTTCACTTTTTCTTTCTTTTCCTTCTTCTGTTTGGAAGGGGTAGGTGGAATTGTCTCATCTGATGCAGCTTCGTCATCTGTTCTCTCTGGCTTCACTTTTTCTTTCTTTTCCTTCTGTTTGGAAGGGGTTGATGCAACTTCTTCTTTGGACTCTTTATGCTTCTTTTTGTTCTTTGAAATTGATTCAGGAGCCGTGCTACTTTTAGCATGAGCAAAAGTATTACTTCCTTCCCCATAATTGACTAGGCTGCCTGATTCAGCAGGGTTCACAGGTAAGGTGCGACTGATCTTCTCGTTTTTAGATTTCTTCTCTTTTGGACTAGCTTCTTCTTGACCATTGAACTTCTGCTTCCGTTTCCTTATGGTGCCTGAGCGAGGGTCCGTATCTGCTGCTACAGGGGATGAGACTCCGATATCAATGTCTTTGTGTCTGCTTTCATCTAGAGAAACATACGGTAGCTTAGAATCGCTTTTAACCTTTTTGTCCTTTTTCCTTTTAATCTTTTCTGAACTTGAATGATGAATCTTTGAACTGGTATCAACTGTCAAGCCTTTGTTAGTTTGAGATGACTCTTCTTTTATCAGGCTAAGGTCCTCATGGTTTTGCTTTTTCTTTTTCTCAGATTTAATATTCAGACTAGAAATGTTTCTCCCAAAATCAAAATGAGTAGAATCAGCATTTGGTGGTGGCAAGTTTTCAGGTAATTGACTGACATCTAATGAGAACCTTGGAATAAAATCAGTTTCATCAACAGTACTTATGCTGACTCTCTTGGTCTTTTTCTTCGAGGGTGTTTCAACTGCAACATGTTTCATGCTTTCCAAAAGGCTAGTCTGATTTGATTCTTCAAGCTTTCTTTCTTTTTTTGATTTTTTCACCTTATTCTCCCCATAACTGTCCGATTCCTCTAATTTATGCTTCAAAATTTTGGGTGCAGCAGTTGCAGATGTGCTGAGGATTTCACATTTGTTTGATTCGTCCTGTTTTTCCTTCTTCTTTTTCTTGGACTTCTTGTTTTCCTCGTCCAAGTCTTGAGATAAAATTCTCCTAAAAAAGGAAGCAAAAAAGTAGATCAGTTTCACCAACGAATCGCATTGCATTACGACAGTAAAAATCAAAAGGTGAGATACATACCCACAAGATTTTAAATTCCCTCTAAAGAAAGGAATCTTCCCACTATAATTCATTTCCTTCAGCTTAAAGGTAACTTCTTGATTCTTAACAACACCATTACCAAGCCACTGCTCAGATCGTCCTTCTGAACTAGGACGAGGACACGAAACATTAAATCGCTGATACAATAAAACTCCAACATGATCCTTGCTGAGTTTATTCACAACACCTGAAAGTCACAAAAATTATGAGAAAGACTACAAAAATATACAACAAAGCAGAAGACCAAGGAACCCAATGACAAAAACTCAGTTTTAGTTTGAGTAAGAATGGATAGAAGGCACACTTAAATGCACACTATCTTCCACTGTTTGTATAGACTAGGAGCATAGGAGTGTGGCTATTCCCAAGATTAACCGGCTAATGTTAGGAGTAGCCTGTCCGCACCGGCTAATGTAGCCCGAAGCCTTTTTACTCCTAGCATTAACCGGCTAGTGTTAGAAGTAGCCGGTTAATGTCGTTCTAGAGCAACACTAGCCGATCCCAGTCTGGCTAATGTTGATTTGGACGCGGGTTCGAGACTTATTCTACGAAAAAAGGGCTAATCTCGGGAGACGTGTGAGGTAGATACCCAGCGCTGACAGAGACTTTGCTATTCATATTCAAGAAGGAGACATGATGTCGCTGCTTTGTACGTACGTTTTGACAATAATTTATTGTGAAGTTTTGCATAGAAAGTTTCTTAGTCCGGAAAAGTCAAATTAGCCATCATGATGAAAATAATTTACAGGATTTAAACTTAGAATTTGGACTGTCGAAAGGTTCCCGGGCGGTACTTTGTCACCCCCCTACGGACGACAATGAGGTTGGCAAGTACCAGCTGGCCATTGTTCAACATCCACCTGTTCCCTTTCAAAAATATACTTCCAACAAACAGAAAACCACTACCAATGTAAATAGGAAAGTCTCCAAAATTTTCAGTACATACAAATCACCGACAACATGTCTCCTTCTCCTCTAATATGAACAGCAAAGTCTCTGTCAGCGCTGGGTATCTACCTCACACGTCCCCCAAGACTAGCCCCTTCTTTTGTAGAATAAGTCTCGAACCCGCGTCCAAATCAACATTAGCCGGACTGGGATCGGCTGGTGTTGCTCTGGAACAACATTAACCAACATCTCCTAATACTAGCAGGTTAATGTTAGGAGTAAAAAGGCTTCGGGCTACATTAGCCGGTACGGACAGGTTACTCCTAACATTAGCCGGTTAATCTTGGGAACAGCCGAACTCCGGTCTTTAGACGTAACATCAATACTACAAAGTTAGGTTTTTCTCTATGATGAGATCAGTCAAATATGCAGTATTATGCAGAACAATGAATGTCATATCTAATAGGGGTAAGCATTAAAACAGGGGATGGTAAACAATTACCTTGCAGCTCACAACCAACTTCAGGACGAAATACATAGAAGTCAGCTTGAATTTCAATGACAACTCCACTGGTCTCGGCAGGTACAGATGCGGATCTACTGAGAATCTTCAGGTGTTTGTAGCTGAGTAAAATGCCCTCTAACCTGCAAATAACAATAAGAACTATTCATTATTTTGCAAATTGAGTTTCTTTTTAATGTGCTTTACAAGACTGATGGGACTGAAAAATTATATTGCATGAAACTAAAGAATATATCTTACTCCGAATATACCTTACGTAAGTTTTATTGCAACAAACGGTAATCAAGAAATAAAATAATAAGCAAATACTAAGGTAACTACAATAGGGCAAACAAATGCACGTGCAGTATTGCGCAAGTGTTTATAATAATTACAATTTCATGAGGAACATTCAAGTTGTGCTGATTAAAAACATGTCATCCCAAAATTGTTGACAACAATATAAAAATTCCGTAAAGAATGGATTCATTTCATAAACTTAAATAAGATAGAAATGAAACAAGAAAATTTGAAATTGTGGAAGATAAAATATGCAAACGGACTTGGTCGAATACTTAGTTCTAATCACTCAATAAAAAATAACAACAAAAAAGGAAAGAACTAACAACACAATACAGTAAAATGGTAAAGTGAAGAGAAACTCGTAATTTTGACAATGGCAAAAAGAAGACGAACTAAATTAAATAATATAACCCCAACACCATTCGTTCGTGAGTCACAGTCGTAATACAATAGACTGAGCAAGATGACAATATTTTCGAAATAAGTTGGAAAAATGCAGATGGAATTTTGAATACATAAAGTGCAATATGTCAAAAAATGTAACAAAGGAATACTTACGACTTATCATAACTCTCGACGCTCGCATTCAACAGATCACGAACGGCAGACTTCAAATCCTGGAGATGAAAAGGTTGTAAAACAACAGTTATCTTTTTCTGGTTAAGAAATATTCGCGACGCAGGATTCGACACCAAAGCCTGCAATTCGCCCTCGCTCCATGGAATTGCCTTCGGCATTTTGATCAAATGTCACTCCAACTTTTGAGCACTTCGCGCGTGCTCCACACTTTCGAATCTCCACCACGAGGAGGCGAAGAACACAAATCATAAACACAACGACACCGCCTTGTTGAGAAAGCAGCAGTATTTAGGTCGTGGGAGGGGGGAGGGAAGTTTGTACACTCGACTTCAAAATTTCACTTAGAGGGTAAGGTTATATTTTTACTTTCTATGACGAATATTTGCGATGCATTGGTATTTGAAATTCATAGTTGGCTTACCAGATGCTCACTCTCTCTCTCACTGATCCTTAGGTGCACTTGTAAGTACATACAAGTCACTTGGCCTTCAATTTCCCTCTTCCTTCTTTAATAGTAGGAACGTTTACTCTTCGACAGACGTCAAAATTGCCATAAACATTCTCCCCATATTATTGTATAGTTTGGTTCTTCTCTCATTGTAAAAATGTTCTTTCTTTATGCCGAGGATACAGTGCTTATCTGGCAACCGATCAAAATTTTCGTATTTGTGCCATATTAGCAGTAAGGAAACAAGGTCCCAATCATTCTATTTTTATCAGTGAACTTATGTTTTTCATGATAACTTCTTGATTTCATTCCATTAAATGCAATCTTGAACGACTTTTGTGCTCCTTTCTCGATTGTGTTTTTATTATTAGTGTCATTACGCCTTCTACTTCAGACAAACTTCTAAATTTAGCTGATTTTGAGGACAGAAATTTTGGTTTTAGTGGTATAGTTGTATGAGCTTTTTAAGCAGCAATAATCTTGCAAATCATCTGTCAAAGCTGCTTAACTCTAAAACTGCCTACACCATGAAAAATTTTCACACTGTTTGATATCTATTTATCAATGTGGCCTGTATATTTCAGATGCAACAGGTGTCAAAAGCCGTAGCCACATTACACTAACATTTGAAAATAAGTGGCACCTCAGTTTAGTTTTATTAGTGTTATGGATTTTTGATCTAAAAACTCATCTTGGTTCAGTGAATTTACAGAGTTTTTGAGTATCTCTGTATTACAGCTCTTGAATCATTTTACCTAAAAGATCAGAATTTTGTAAGTACTTAAACTGTACGTTTATTTCAAGGAAAAAATCTTCTCAGATATGGAGGGGATTGATCCAAAAATTGATGGAGACGAAGAGGATGATTACGATGAAGATTTAGCCATCCCAGAAGAATCATTGGTGACCTCAGCAGAGGGTGGCGAGGTCACAGTCACGACATCCTCTGATACAGTAGATTTGACAGATTGTACGTTAATTTAACTGCTACATTTGTACCTACCTGAAAAATAAAACAGTGATCGAAATACACTGTTTTATTAATTCGCTATTAATTTTAATGATTTCAGCTCTACGGGCTCTTCCTTTTCAATCTCTTTATGACACACCTTTGAAGTTTAAGTCACCTCAAAGGATGGTTTTCATTCCCGGAAAGGAGATTGCTGTGGATATAATCAACAATGAGAGAACAGTTACAACTCATTTATTGAATCCAAACTTGTGAGTTTTCCTTCAGTCCTTGTCAAGCAACGGGTTGGATGAGTTATTGGCACTTTTAATTTGGAACTTAGTGGTTTTGTTGGTTTCTTTTTAGGTATACAATTCAATTTCAACATGGTGATTTCACTTGGACAGTTCAAAAGCGATACAAACATTTCCACCACCTACACAATCAACTTAAGATTTTCAGGTACAAATGTCAATTACAAGGAAATATCTGTAATGTCAGATAAATTTCAAACTATTTTGCTTAAACCTGAATGGTATTTCAACCAAGTGTTTTGAAAGGGATAGTCATATGCGTTTAGTTTCAGTTGTGCTTCATGTGCATTTTATAGGCTTTGGGCAAGTTTCTAGGTTTTGAAAATCAAATCTTATACCACACAATTTATTACTGTGTTTTCATAGGCATTTATTTTTCTTTTTCTTTTAGGGCAAGTTTGAAGATTCCTTTTCCAACCAAAACTCATAGGGAGAGACGAGCTAGCTTCAAGCATGATCATCAGGGACGTAATAAAGGGAAATCAAAAAGTACTCTTCCAAGGTAAATTTTCATTACCTTGTTTATTTATCTGAAATCTCCAGTAACTGTCTAAAAATGGGATCCATTTGCAAAAATTTTTACATTTTTAATTATTATTTTCCAGATTTCCAAGTAAGCCCGATGCTCTCTTACGATATGATCAAGTTGAAAAACGAATTTCAGAGCTTTGTGAATACTTGAGAAATCTACTCCGTATTAACATTTACCGCAATCATCATGAAACTGTAAATAACTTAAGAAACATTTCCTTTTTTTTCTTCATCAGCTAAATTCTGCATTTATGATTTTTTGTCTGATGTATTTCTGAAATTTACAGGCCAACTTTTTAGAAGTGAGCTCTCTATCCTTTGTAAAAGACTTGGGTGTGAAGGGAAAAGAATCGTTAGTTAAGAAACGAACGGGAAGCACACAGCCGGGTCGAGCAGGATGTAATTGCTGTGGTCTCCTAGATACCCTTGTTTGTGTGAGGTAGTTACTCTTATTAACCATCAATATTCCTTGAGTTCACATCTTGCATTCCACAGTTATTGAGTTTTTGTTCCATATTTTCTAATTTTTTTTACAGATGCAGTTATCTGTGTGGTGACATTTGTGGAAGTTGGCGTGACAGATGGTTGGTGTGTAAAGATTCTTTCTTATGTTACATCAGCCCATCAGATGGTCGAGTACGGTCTGTAATTCTCATTGATTCTGGATTTGAAGTTTCATCAGGTGTTTATACCTCCGGACTTCATCGAGGTCTAGTTATTATTACTCACAGCAGGTGAGTAAATTTATTGGAAATTTGGCTGTATTTTTTATTATTCCTTATTATACATATACAAAGACTGTAACTCTTTTGTTATGTATTATTTTACTTTTTTAAGGCAAATGGCAATTAAATGTGACACGAGAAGAGAGAGCAAAGAGTGGATGGCTTTCCTCAAAGATGTCTCATACAACCAAGGTACAAAAATTTTGTGAATAGCATCATATTTAGAAAACTTTTATTTCCTTAACTCCTGTTTATTCATAACAAACTTTTTACAACTGTGAAGCTCATGAATTCATCCAAAGAAACCGAATGGGTTCCTTTGCCCCAGTGAGACTTGATACTCAAGCTGCTTGGTTTGTTGATGGCTCAAGTTACATGGCCGCTATAGCTGATGCCATGGAAAATGCAAAAGAGGAAATATTCATTGCAGATTGGTGGCTTAGTCCAGAAATTTACATGAAACGTCCAGCTCTTGATGGAGAGCACTGGAGGTTGGATAAAATTCTTCAACGGAAAGCTGTGAGTAGAGCATGACGACCTATGCAAACTTTTAGTCTTGCCATTGTCGCCTAACTTTTTCTCTTCACTCATATTTTTTTCCTTTGCTTTTTCAGATCCAAGGAGTGAAAGTTTTTGTCTTGTTGTACAAGGAGGTGCAATATGCTTTGGGTATTAACAGTTACTACAGTAAACAATGTCTTGTGAAATGTCATCCAGAAAACATCAAGGTCTGTAAAATTCAACTTTGTTCACATTTAAAAAAAAATATAAGAATAGTGAGCTAATAATATGAAAATGTATGCCTTCAGGTCCTTAGGCACCCTGATCATGCAAAAGCTGGAGTATTTTTGTGGGCACACCATGAAAAGATGGTAGTGATAGACCAAACATATGCTTTTGTTGGTGGTATCGATTTGTGCTATGGAAGATGGGATGATCATCACCATAGGTATGCTTCCTCGTATGTTTTGTCACACAATAATTTGATTTTCTAAGACACAGACTTTCAACTCACTAATATTGCCTTCTAAGTTTTTTTTAAGTCTGTGCTGTACTTTTTGTTTTCATTTCAATGAATGATATGAGCAAAAGAATGGGCTGTCATGCAGTTTGGAATCAAGAATGACCTTTAAACAACACCAAATATGAATTTACAAACTTAATGGATTCCTCCTCAGTTCAGATTTATTTTATCTTGTCTCATGTTTGAAAGAACAATGTTAACACATTTTGGTCAACTTAATTTTTAAATATCCAACGCAATTAAAATTATTTGACATCCTTGTCTTGAAGCTCACGACATTGTATTCTTTGTCTGATGGAAAGCTCACATATCCTTATTAGATTGGGAAAGGAACTTTTCAAAGATGGGGTAAGTCTGCTACAGAAATTTATATCACTTAATTACTATGCAAAACAGAATTTCTCTTTCCCATTTGAGCACACCACTAAAATGCACCGTAGAGAGCTTGGTGCTTTATTCTTTGATATATGTTGTTAAATAAAAATTTCTGGGGCAGTCTATGTTGTTTTTTTCCTTTCTTTCAGTAGTGTCTGACTTCCGCTTCCAATTGTTTAACCCTTTGCTGTAATAATATTTTTTCTATTTAGGAATTTTGCATGGAAAAATGGTCTCAAAATATTGTGTTTTAGCTGCAGTTGCTTTTATGGTTTGTTGCTAACTCTCTGTGTGTATTAAAGGTGCCTGTGTAGATGCTCTCATATTCATTTATCAGCTGTTCCATCAGCAGAAGTAAGAAAATGTGTTTTTTGTATTCCCTGTGGCTAGTGGTTTTCCTGTGTACTTTTCTCATCGATCTGTAGTATCGGACTAAATAATCATGGCAAACCTTTTGTTTCAATTTGGTATCACAATTGTCGCTTTCAATATTTGTCATCAGACCAATTTAAGAAGATTACTACTCATCAGCTCGTTTTATTATTGCAATGTAGAATTCTGTTTTGCCCCGACACAAAAAATCTTCTGTACACTTATTACTGCTTTACTAATAGTTTGTTGTTCTCTTGTGCAGATTAGTAGACTTGGGAAGTATCTCTCAGGCCGCCGGGATCAGCAGTGGATTGAGACGTAATCAGACATCCAGCAGACCCAGTGGAGATGTGCAAAATATTTTATCACTTGCTGTTTCTTCAAATGCTGTTGGAGTTAGTGTAATTAATGCTGCTGGCAGGTATGTTCGTTGACTGTGTTCCCTTTTTGTACTGGTGGTCCATTCTACTTTTCTTTTAGTGAAAAAAGATAATGTATTATAAATTACTTTAAGTCTTCTCTAGTACAAATAGTGTTTTGTTCTTGTACTGAAAAAGACCTCACTTGTTTTGCTTGCAGTCGAACAGAAGATGACCTCGGAGACTCTGATTTAACTCCTGATCAAGGTTTACAAACAGTAGTGTTATCAGATGAAGATATTGTGATGGCATCTCAAGTTCCGGATAACATTAAGCGAAACACCCCAGAAATGGAAAGGAAAAATCTTCTCACAAAGGTGTGTAAATATTGGCTTCTATGTTTTAGCTGTGTAGGTATGTATACACATACCTGTATATGTCTGTAAGTTTTACTACTTAGCCCCTATAGTTTTTCTAAATGTTCCTTCTTCAGTTCCATTGTGTTTATTATAGATTTGTTTAGAAACTCTGCAATATTTCAGATAAATATTGTGTTAGTACGAGTATTTTGTTATCAATTTATGAAGGCTTTATTTGTGTAACAGATGAAAACCCGTGGAAGGGATCTATTAAACATATTTCATGGAGGAGATGAGGATCGAGTTGACAACATCGAATTCAGTCCAAAGTCATCTGGTACTAGCCCCAAAGGTGTAAATAAAAAATTGGAAATCAATGAAGAAAATCCTGAACTTCAAGATGTTCAAAGCAGAAAAAAGATTGGTTTCAGAGGCAATGCTAATGTAGATTTTATATTTGGAGAGAAACCCTCGCAAATTGATCATCCGTAAGTTATTAAATGTATATCTGGTAGGATTATCATAACTGAAATCAAGTATAATTCCTTATGAAAATATAACATTATGTCTAAGAACTTGAATCCAGACAATAATTATAACTAACATTCTAAGATTTCCAAAACTTTATTAGACTGTGCATCTGAAATTTCTTTATGCAGTAAACATAATATCTGATACAAGTTTGGTAAAAATTCTTTTTTATTCTTCTTGTTTTTTCATTTTTCAGCCCTCAACTTAAAAAAGACACCAAAAAGAAATCAAAAACAGGCTCAATTTATGATGGTCTCAGTGGATCAGCAAAACTTTGGATTGGAAAAGATTATGTTAACTTCATTGTGAAAGACTTCAACAATCTAGACTTGCCGTATCAGGGTATGTCACGGCTCAAACTAAAACTTAAATCATTGTAATAACCTGCTTTGATGCACATAAATTTTTATTTTTCTGAAGACTTTATCGATCGTTCAACCACACCTCGCATGCCATGGCATGATATTGGTGCTTTAGTTCAAGGAGCTGCAGCAAGAGATGTAGCAAGACACTTCATTCAACGATGGAATGCTGTTAAAGTACGTAAACTTTTTAGAAAACACAAAGCCTGAGAGCTGGTTGTACAATCCTATTCTATAACTCATTGCCTCATTTAATTATTTAAAAAAAGAAACACATCTACTATATTTTCTATTTCTAGATGGAAAAGGCAAAACTCAATCACTTGTATCCATGTCTTCTTCCCAAATCTTATCAAGATTTGAAATTGAACCCTCATGTGAAACCTATTGAGGGATCTGTTGTGTATAACGTTGATTGTCAGGTAATATATCAATCTATGACAGGTATATGTTGTTATACTGCAAAACGCGAAGAATGATAAAGTGACTGCATTTGCTCTTTTTCTTCAGGTCCTCAGAAGTGTTAGTAGCTGGAGTGCAGGTTTCTTGGATTCTGAGTTAGTTGAACAGAGTATCCATGAGGCCTATGTAGATGCTATCACTAAAGCTAAGCATTATGTTTACATTGAAAACCAATTTTTCATAACGCAAGGTACCCAGGCTTCTTCTATTGTGAGAAACCAAGTAGGAGATGCTCTGTTCAAACGAATTCTTAAGGCTCACAAGTAGGTTGACTATGGGAGCTAATTGAAAATCAAGTGAAAATGTTATTTGTAGCTCAATCTCATTTTGTTTTAAATTTTTTTTATTTCGATTCAGAGAGGGAAGTATTTTCCGAGTCTTTGTTGTCATGCCGCTCCTCCCAGGCTTCGAAGGAGAGGTTGGCCAGAGCACGGGTACAGCCCTCCATGCCATCACCCACTGGAACTATTCCTCCATCTGCAGGTAGTCATACTTTGTGACTCTTTTTGTCCACAGTGTGTCCCAGTGTGACAGCTTGCTGTACTTTTTCATTATTCTTCTTCTTTCAGAGGTAAAGATTCACTCATACAGCGTTTGAAAGATGCTGGCATCAGAGATACAGAGGAATATGTATCTTTTTATGGGCTTAGGAATCACGCCACACTGCACGGAAGCTTGGTAAAGATATTTAAAATTTCAGAGAAGGGACTAAAATATCACAAAACTTTAAAAAATTGTTGTTTGACATCTCTTTCAGGTTACTGAGCTAATTTATGTCCATTCAAAGTTGTTGATCGCTGATGACTCTCTGGTCATCTGTGGATCTGCAAATATTAATGATCGTAGCTTACTAGGAAAAAGAGATTCCGAAATTGCTGTTTTGATTCAGGTACGTTCAGATCTGTCAGGTCTGATGTGAAACGGAATATAAACGTAATATTTTATATTTTAGATCAAAGCTTCTTGACTGCCTTTTAGTGTTCTTATAATTGAAATTCTCTATGTTCTTTTTCTACTTTGTCAAGGACCGGGACTTTGACCCTTGTACAATGGCGCATGAAGATTTTGTGTCTGGCCGCTATGCAGGATCATTAAGACGACATTTGTTTTCTGAGCATCTTGGATTGCTTGATTCAGATAGCAGTGTCAACATAAATGATCCTGCAAGTGACTACTTCTATCGTGAAGTCTGGTTGCAGACTGCAACTGAAAACTCAGCTATATATGAAGAGGTGAGAAAAGACAGCCCGTAACTCCCGCTTGCATTTCTAGTTACAATGTTTCAGCATTTTGTTTCTAAAAACATGTATTTGCTTCAAAATCTTTAGCCACTGTCGTCTTAAAATTGTTGTCTTTTGTCATACCACCTGTTTTTATGATAGAGATTAAGATTTTCATAACTTGCTTGATATAATACTGTACTTTTCTTCATGCTTTTCTTTGTTTGATAGGTATTCCATTGTATACCATCAAATCAGGGTGACAGCTTTGCAGCTTTGAAGAAATATCAAGAAGCAATCCCATTATGCCATTCAGATCCTGCTGCTGCTGCAAAGAAGCTTGAAGGTGTCAAGGTAAATGTGAATTCTGATTATCTTTTCCTATCTTATCCAACCTTTTTTTTTTTAACATACACTGCATAAAATTAGGATCAAAAGCTACTGAGATACTATTCTTATTCTCTTTTTGGTCTCTTTCATTTTCAGGGACATTTAGTGAAATTGCCTCTTGAATTTTTATCAAAAGAGATTCTGACACCAAATGCAAGCTCTGTGAGTGGAATGATGCCTACTTCATTGTGGACATAGACTGTCCAAAAAATTAGCATGTATCTTGTATTCTCCTCCTGCTAGGATGCCTATATTTCTTTTACATTTTTAAGAGTGATGTAAGTTTTGAATGTTTTTCAGTGAACATTATTTAAACCACTAACTGTTTTAAGTATATTTTTAAGATTAGAGGACCAAATAATTAGTAAAAGGGTGTTAAAATGGTCTACTGTTTCAGTATTAATACTGCTTAAATCATTCAGTTGTGTGTGAAACTAATTTCTGTTAATTGGGTGTTTGCATTTGCTTTTTTTTTTTTTAAATTACCAATTGTCTTTTATTATATGTAATCTCTGTTTTTAAAAATTTAAGTTAGTAATTGTTAGTTTCAACTTTGTGAATCCCTTCTTGCGTGAGGCTAATCAAAATAGTTTGGTCCATTTGTTTGCTCATATTGAGGGGGATGCGGGTCTGTCCTGTACCTCATTTGAGAAGCGAGTTGAGCAAGCCTTGCCATAGCTTTAGGAGCTCCACCACTGACTGCTTTATGTCATGTCAGCAATTCAGTTACCATGCTATAGCTCTTGTTCTTTTGGGCAGTATTAACATTTGAGGGAAATGACACTCTCTCTCCTTTTTCTTTGGACATATGCTATTATAAGCTTGGGTAACTTTTTGTATATTTGGAGGAACTGTTCCTCCATATAAGCTCTTAATGTTGAGTGACTATCGGGTTTTCGATCATGTAATGATATTTTACTTCCATTCCTATTTCCATTCTCCATGACAGTATGCATTTGAGCATGAGGTCTCTCTTTAGTACCTATCTACCTTTATGTGTAGCCATTTCTTATTTTACACTTCCTCTTCATAAACTTACTTTTTCGTTAATTGTGACTTTTCCTGTGTCCTTTTAATTCTTCCCTGTATTCATGCTAGAATGCTAGACCTAGGTGAATGTGTAAACTGAGACCAGTGTTCTAATTGTTCTTGTAATCAACTTTAACTCTTGTAGATTGTTAAAATGGTGATATTTTAAAATTGTTTTTGCTATGCCTTTATGTATAATTATTCTTGTACCATTACATTGTTAATAGAATTTTATGGATTTTAAACCTTTGCTTTGTTTGAAATAAACATATTTCATTTTGAAGTTTGTGATAAGTTTTGAGAAAGTTCGTCCATCAGACAGGTTGAGGGAAGAAATGAAACTAAAGATGAAAATATTGCTTTAAGTTTTACTATATCACATTCATATACAATTATAAGAGTAGATCATTGAAATGCTTATAACAAAGTGTTCCATATACACAAATCATGTTCAAAAAGAAAAATTATGCTAAAGAAAAAAAATTAAGACTTGCAGGTAAATTACATTTGATCGGGGTTGAAAGATGAAATAACAGCAATGCAAAGTAGTATATGATAAAACACAATTTAAAAAATACTCCTTTTCCCCGTCTTTCTGTTGTCGCAAGTCTAAGAAGACTAAGGTGACGGCCGACACTAGTACAATAATGGATGGCAACTGATGAATGATACACAGGTTATGTGTACACTTAAATACACACGAAAAACATTTACACTACTTTGCACATCAAGACATCTATCATTACAAGATATTACTTTTAAACTTGATGTATAGTCAAACTGTAGCCGGTGATACATAAAAATTAAGGATTCACTTCACAATGCACTTCTACTTGTCAACAATATGTAAAATCAGTCCTTGATAATATTTTAATCTATTTCCTGGACAAATCAGCAGAAATTGTCTTGCCAACAGCAACTGATGATTGAGCTGTGCTATTAGTTGTAGGTTTGCCACACGATGCTAGAGCAAGTGACTGAGGATTACTTTCCTGTATTTTCTTGCGCATAGTCTCGCTCTCTTTGATCCATGGATGGCACAGAACCCCCTCTAGGGGCAATCTGTTATTTGGGTTAATCTGCAAGAGCTGGAAGAAAACAAATGTAAAAATTACTTCACCCTCAGGTTAGATAAATTCTTCAAATCTGATGGGATCACCCTATACTTACTTTTGAGATTAAGTCCTTTGCATTACATGAAACATGATCTGGAAAGGAATACTGGGCTCGCGAAATCCGTGCATAGGTTTCTTCATATGTTTCAGCTTCAAATGGAGGTTTGCCAACAAGGAATTCATAGCAAAGAACTCCCAAACTCCATAAGTCAACTTTGTGGTCATGAGGATGGCCCTTCACCATTTCCGGAGGTAAGTAATCCAACGTACCACACAATGTGTCTCTCCTACAACAAATCGATTTAAATTAAAATGCTGCTATAATATTCCACAGCAATCAGTCATCCAGCCACTGGTGCAAACTTACCTAGAACTTGGAGCGTGTACGGACCAGCCAAAATCAGCAATTTTCAGTTCCCCTTTAGCACCAAGCAGAAGATTTTCAGGTTTGATATCTCTATGAATAACCTTCTTATTGTGACAGTAGTGCAAGGCATCAGCTAACTGTTGAATATATGCAGCAGTCCTGAAAGAATATACGCATGCAGGCACAATTAACATATAAATGTCAAACATGTGAACATGAAAAGCAATCACAAGCAATCAGCTTCTTTGTGTGACACCAGTTGAAACAAAAGAGACTAGGTTAAAACAGAAAAATTCCTGAACTTACCTCAACTCATCAAACCTCTTCAAAGGCTGTGCCTGCAGAGCCCTGAACAGCTCACCATTAGGCGCATACTCAAGAATGAGGTAAACACGCTGTTCATCATGGAAATAGCCATATAAACGCAGAATGTTGGGGTGCCTTCAAAAGGAAACAAATTAAATGTAAAAGTGTTTGTCAGGAGACTCAACCCTTTAAAATTCAAAGTGATTCTTACCTTAGGTGTGATTGAATCTCAATTTCTCGTCTCAATTGGTGTTCAACATTGGCCTTCTGTAATTGGGATTTGAACAAAACCTTCAAGGCAATGATAAATCTTGATGTCTTCTCTCTTGCAAGATAAACATTTCCAAACTTTCCTTTACCTAAAGCTCTACCAATATCAAAGTCGGAGAGAGTAAATGTTCGTCTGCAGCAAAAATGAAACAACATTAGTACCTTTTACCTGGCATTTTGAAATTCATACTGATTTATTGATTTGAAGGCAAGCACTTACTGCTTATCATTTTTGGGATGTGGCTTCTTGTTTTCTGCACCATCCTTGGTATCACTGGCTGCATTCATTGCGTTTCTGAGCAAAGAAATACACTTTGATTAAAAAGGCTTGATATTCATTAAAATACTGAGGCATGATGTATTCAAATAAACAGTGCACTACTTTGCCAATCTGACACCACCAAAAGAAGTGTCAAATATTGCATGAGTATCATTTGACAATAGTAAACTGACGAGAACAAATATGTAATCAATACATACTCAGACAAAAATTTCACACTTCACAAGCACACAATAAATATGAAAGAAATTTCAGTAAGCAAAATCTTTTAAGAGAAAGTACAAAGAGATATGAGTTCTCACCCAGCTGATGTTGAATCCTCATTCTTCGGATAGGAGCTCACTCCTGTTGGGGCTGCCGCTCCACTTTCCTTCTTGACCGCTGTAGACGAGGGAGCTCTAACACACGAACTCTCTTTGCTGCTAATGCCTTGAGCTTGAGTGGAAACAGGCTTGTCTTGCAGTCTTTTTATAGATTGTGAGGCACTAGACGATTTGCATAGTAAGTTTGTCTGCCCTGAGGAAGCAGTAGTAACTGACTTTTGAGAGGCAGCGTCAGATTTAGAGTGCAACTTTTGTGAAAGCGGAGCAGCGATTATTTTTGTCCCGGATTGCTCCACTGCAGCCACTTCAACCAGTGCCTTTTTCATTATGGTTGATTTAGGGATTACATGAGCACTAAAACAAGAATGCGCACATAAGTAGACCAGTACAAATGCAGATATGTAACACGATAGCTCAACAATTTATAGTACATTACCTTCTCAAAGTATGTGCCGGTTTAGATGCATGAACTGCGGAACTGGAGCGGTGCGCCTGGCTGATGGTTTTGTTTTCCTTACCACGGATCATGATTCAAATATCACATTCGAGAAAAGCTGAATAGAAACAAATCTTAACTTACTCAAAAATTTACAGCGATGAGTCGATAATTGCTGTCACAAATTAAGATGTCAGAATAACCCTGAGGATCAGCTGACAGTCACTCAAAAGCAAGTTTTGAATGGAAAACACATTACTATCAAGAAGTTATGGTCTCTTCGGAAAGAGCTTATTTTGAAAGAAAATTGTAAGGACGACGAGTTTGATTGATGATAAACGAGTACTAATATAGAACTTTGGAGCACCGGCAATGACCGTTAACAAAAAAAGTCACCATGGGCAAACGACTGCGCGAGATTTCCAGCACAAATACTGTTATTTACCTGAAGAAATTCTTCTGCAGCCGTCTGCAGAAAATAAAAATGCTCTTCAGCACTATCAGCTGCAACCCGCCTGCACAAGGATTAAAAATTCACCAGGTGAGGCATGGAGGCATCTAACTTCGTCTTCGTACCGCAACCAATTTTTGAAGTTCACGACAAACAAAATGCTATAGGGGAGGGGAGGGGCGGGCAAGGACGGTAACTGTCCAGCCTAAAAGAAGACTCCTATGATCGTGGGTACTGAGTGCATTGAATATCAGTCGTGTGTTGAGAAAGCACCAACGAAGAGCAGATGAAACTACAAGTAAAATGTGCCTAGAACTAGTTCAAATCCGGAACAACAAGCATTCCTGGTTGCCTAGGTTATTGAGCTCGACAATGCGATGGCCTATCGCGCTTGCTGTTGGCTGCATTGATTCGTGAAATTCGTGAAAGGAACCGCTACAATGGTTAACAGTTCTAATTATATCTCTTAGTTATTTAAGAGTACAAGTTCGTGTAGAATACATGTGATCTAGAGCTTTACTTGGTTTTCGACTGACTTCTTCATCCTAAAGGCAAATCATCCATACGAGCCAGAGAATGACTACTTCGGAAGACCCCCCAGGTATGGCCCAAGCTGTTAGGCTAGATGTAGTTCATTATTCAAATCCTTTCACTTGGAGGCGTTTCGAATATTCTGTCACGCTGTGGAGGGTGAAGGGAATGTACCATGTGTGCCTCGGTTTGGTTCTCACGTGGATTTGTTCTCGTATGACCCGACGCTGAGGGTAACACCCCACGCCCACGCTGTAGGCGACATGATGTTCAGTGTCCGTCACTTTACGGCTCTATCTACCGCTAAAGACAGATGACACGTTCTGCGGCTTTTACTACATGCGTTCTATTTGTGTCCAGAAATCGATCTGTGTTGATATCCCTTATTTCTGGGGCAATGGCAGCGCGGTGACATTTCCAAGTTGATTGTTTGATTTCTCTCATTTCAACATTGTGCTCATTACATGGAGAGTAATTTTGAATTCGAGTCGTCTCTGTAGCTTATTTCTAATTTTATCTACCATTTCTTGTCATAATGAAGTCACTGCTTTGTGTCTGCAGCACCTGAAACTCCGGCAGAGGTTTCCAAAGCCTCCATCCGATCAGAAGTATGGTCCAAGCTTCAAACCAATGGTGTTACCACAAGTTCAGTTGTTTACTTGAACCGAATTCCAAACTTCAAGGGAACGGACGAAGCAGCACAACGTTTTTCTGAGACCGAAGAGTTTCAAAGAGCTAAAACAATATGCATTAATGCAGACAAGGCTCAGGAAAAAATACAATATTTCACTGTTCAGGTACGATACAATTGTAACATAAGCTTAACATTGTACTTACTATAATTAATTATGAAATTTTAAGTCCGTGTCACACTCCATTTAGTTTAATTATGACTAATTGGACTTATTTGCTCACCATCTCTAACTCTAACATTTCACAACATTTCATTTTGAATTTGCACTTGCAGGCGAAGAAAACATTGCTGATTCAGATACCTCTCCTTATACGCAAAGGCTTTTTAAAAGCAATTCAAGTCCCAGATGATCTTCCTGCAGAAGAAATCCAAAAACTTACCAATCGTGCTGCTATTGGCACTTATGGTAAAACAGTTCAACTCAATGAAGATAAAAAAGTTGACATCGTAGTAATGGGATCCATTGCTGTCACCAAAGAAGGTCAGTAAACATAATGTCATTTTTCTTAAAAATTAGATTGATCTCTGACTATTCTATGTAATTTCAACATGAAATCCAGTGCTTATTCTCTGATACTTCTGTTTTTTGGTCTCTCACTTAGGTCACAGAATAGGTAAAGGAGAAGGCTTTGCTGACATTGAGTATGCCATGATGCTGAAGACTGGAATGCTTACTCCAGAAACCATTGTTGTCACCACTGTTCATGACAGTCAGGTAAAAATTTGAGATAATCTGTCTTGATTTCATAGCTTGAAGTTAGGAATTTCAGTCACAGTTTTGTTTATTTTCTTACTAAGATTTTTCCGTTTTTATAGGTATACGACACACTGCCTAAGAATCTCTTCAAGGAGCACGATGTGGGCGTTGATATTATTGTTACCCCAACTCAAGTGATTCGAGTCTCCCCCAAGCCCTCTAGGACTGCAGGAATCGACTGGAGTCTCTTGTCTAACCGTCGGTTGAAGATTTTCCCAATTCTTCGGCAGCTTCGTGAAAAGGATGTCAGGTAATATCATACTTCTGTTGCCTCTTTTTGGTCGATTCTGCCCAACGTCTCCTGTGTTCCTGCGCGGAAATGAGCGAAAAGTTGAGTGAATTCGTACACTTCTATGCCCCCCTCCCCATTTTCCCATAATAAATGCACACCGCTTCATTAGCCAATCCTCTGTAGAGCCTCAGTGCCACGTTCATTGTGACAATTTACAAGGGTTTGTCATGGCATTGAATCATGGCCTTGAACTTTTCCCTCCTTGCTGCAGCGCCGGGGACACGTCAGAACTGAAGGAGGACTCCGATGTGGAGTCTCGTCCCCGCCGCCCTCGCAAGTTCCCCCCCAGGCAGTACCGCCAGCGGGCGCGCTCTGACCGCAGTGAGGGGGGCGAGGGCGAGGGCGAGGCTCGGGGTGCTGACGACGAGCGGGCTCCACGTCCTCGCCGTCCTCGCCGCCCGCGACAGTCCAAGTCCGAGGGTGAGGCGGACGGCTCCGTGAGCGGCGGGGAAGGGTCTCCGCGCAAGCCGCGCAGGCCCCGCCGCTTCCCCGGGCCTCGCAGCGGTGAGCGCAAGGACACCAATGGAGATGGAGAGGTAGGTCGGCAGGCGTCACGACCGCGGCACCACCGCGGCACCACCGCAGGCCACTGAGACATTCGTAATAAGTTTTGTTAATTCTGTTTTGTATAGGATGGTGAGATCAGACCACGTCGTAATTTCCGAGGCCGTCCCCGACCCCCCGTCGACTTCAGTCTGCGAGTCAGCAACATTGCCTCTGATGTGCGCGTCAGAGACTTGAAGAATGCCCTGGCTGAATGTAAAGTTAAACCAGTCAACATTAAGTGGCGTGGGCAAAATGGTTTTGCACTGCTTCACTTTGCTAGGTGACTAAATTTGCTCGAACCTGTTTCTCGACACTTATAACTCGACTTATGAGTGGTACCTGAGACTTGCTGTATCATTTTGATTACAGAACTGGTGGCCAAGGTGATGATGCATCCAGTGTTGACAGTATAATGGCAGCCTTACGGGACCTTAAAGTGGCAGCAGCACAGGGTGATGGAGTCAATGTTGAGCCGATGAATGCTGTCACAAGAATTGAAGTCACCGATGAAATTACATCTGTTTAAACTTCTGACGACTTAATTTAGAGTTACAAGCAAGTTTTATTGTGTTGACCTCTCGGTTTATCAGTTTTTGCATGTGTTTTCTAAATGTCTTTTCTTTTTGTTCGTTCCTTCTTTGTTGCCTCGTTCCCCCTACCCATTTGAGTTGGTAGCAGGGATTCATGAAGCACCTTGCTGTATTACTTTAATAGTAGACTTCTACATGTTTGTTCGTTTTGTTGCTTACACCTTTTTTTTAAAGTGGGATTGGGCGTTTTTGTTGTCCCTTTTGTTTACTACATTCATTGTGATGTTTCTTTTTGTTAAACCTGTTGGGATCAAAATTTCCGCTTGTTTGTTATTGTTTTAAGTGCCATGGATTTTGTTCATTTCGACCCGTTTACATTGTTTATTATGGCACAAAGAATTTAACTTTCTTTTTACTCGTTGTTGTATTGCAAGTGGGACACCTGGGACACATGAAGGCTGTCAGTGTCATAGTACTTAAAAAGCTTTAGGAGTTTATCTTTTGCTTCATTCTATGCTGTACTAAATTAGTTACGTGTTATCTTGACGTGAATACACTAATTTCTAACATATTCTCTATTACATAGTCTGTGATTGTATTTCTTAGGCTTGATGCCTTCAAAAGTATTTATTTTGTATTTGGGTACAAGAGACATACACATTTCTCTTTATGTGATGTGATGTTGTACTTGTTTCCATTCAGAGGTCTTATTATTTTTCTCTAATATTTATTTGAAAATTCATAGTGTGTATATGAAGTATGTTCTGCTTCCATCATGAGAAAGTCATGCTGTTCAACTCAATTGAGAGTTGAGGTATTAGCTTTCTATTTTCTATGTTCTAGAATTGTTGAAATGTACACTGTCTTCCTTATGGCTCTTATCAGCCCATGGAATTGGTTTTGCCAACCAAGAGCATGAGACACCTAAAGGACTTGCGCATAATTTACAACTCAAGCTGAAGTTTAATTTTGTTCTGTCCGGAATCGTCCTTGTAATCTCATGAAACTTTTAACTTTTTGACATGTATTGGGTGTTGGACAATTCATGCCACTTTCATGCATTTAATCTGGGGCAATAGTTTTCATTTGGCAAATAGATCGGGAAACATGAATGCTACATTCCAAGACGTATGTCCATTCATTTCAGTTCAGTTTAAAGAACTAGAGTGTGGTGTGTAACCAGTGAATTCTTTAATCGCATAAGATATACCTGGCACATATGAAATTTTAAAAGGCTTTGTTGTTGTTCTTTTTTTTTTCTTCTTTTTTTTGTACACATGCGCTTACTAATTTTGTGCTTTTCCTCTAAATCTAAATATCTATAACTTGATACTATAGCATATAATATCTGACTGTACTTGATTATTCAGTCTTCACTTTTCTTTTTGTGTGAGTGGATTCACATGATTGTATTTGGTGTTGCTTATGTTTCTAGATGAAATAAGGTAAATGTTGAATGTGGGCATCTCAATTTTGTTTTCTCCTTTTTTTGTTTTGTTTTTGTTTTGTTTTAAGTCGCTAAGTTTTCTTTTAAGGCAGTGACATTTGAGTCTATTAACTGGGAATATTGCTGAAAGTGAGCACAATTTAACTTTATAGGCAGATTTGTGATAAAAGTCCAGTGTATTTTTGTGTTAGATTCAAGTTAAATAATACTGGCTCTTAGAATTTTGACTTATCCAAGTCACCTTCTTTGTAATACAACACAGGGAGCTTCTCAGTATTTCTTTTCCATCAGAGCTCTGCTTGCATCTTAAGAAATAAATGTGCACATTTTATTTCTGTGTTGAAACAATCAACCTATTGCCTTATAAATTTTAGATTCTAGTAATCTCTTACTTAAGTAAGTTGTTGGCTTTCCTTCCTTTGAAAGGAGTTACTTGTATTAAGTTATGAATGAAAGTTTTTCATATCGAGGTCAAATATAGATGCACAATGAAATTATACATCAGGTGATTAAACAGTCTGCCAATTGCATACAAGAAATATTCCCAGTAAATATGCCAAAAATTTTGAGTACAAAATTTTCCTAGTGGAAATGTGAAGTTTGCTATTAATTAACCTACTAAAACACTTGTTCTAAGCAATATTGTATTTTAGTACAACTTTGAGTAAATTGAATATTTTTTTTTGACAGGTATGACATTACTGTAGTAAACCAAGTTTGTTTGCCAAATTGTGAGTTTTCTGTTGCTTTAATGGGTTAGTGTGATCTTCTTGCCAGTATAGCTCTTCATGCATACGTGCATTAAAATCCTAGGCCTACCAAATTTCTATATTTTTGTACCCAAATTTAAAATTTGATTTATTCAATGCGTTTTCTTTTTGTGTTGTTTGACTATTATAGGTTTTTCTCTTCTCAGATTGAGAATTTGTGATTCAAAGCAGAACTTCTAAAATTATTTATGAGTGAAAAATAAAGTTTGGTCTATAATGTCAAAATATGAAGTTTTATTTATATTTTGTGGAATCATATCTGTTGTACCTGCTGTACCTTACATCTCACTCATCTAAATAAAAAATAATCTCATAAGTCAACCTCTTACTCGCAGTCATCACTTCAAAACACGTATCTTTGAACCAAAACTTCCTGTGAAACATGAACAATCACTGATTTTTCTCCCAGCTTTTTACAATGTGAGAAGAGAAAGGACACTCAGACATCAGTTGTAAGAGAAATTAAGAAAATTGCAACTCTCATTCTATCCTGAATAGGGCTTTCATGCTTTTTAGCGGGGAGCAGACGTTGTCCTACCAGGTTTTGTCCTACCGGACTTTTCCTTCTCCTGTATTTAAAATGTCAGAGAGTAGAGATAAAGTTGTCCTACTACTGTATAGAATGTGTTTTTGATTGCTTTTGTATCTGGTAATTACAGCTTTTATCTTTGTATGAAGTTCCGAAATCACCCAGTGTGTATGTCTTGATGGCTGAGTGCCTAGGGGAGCCATCGCGCTTCTTTCCCCCAAACTCCCGAATCACAGAAAGCAAAATCGCGCATCGCGAAAACAAAAACGTGCTATATCTCCGTAACGGTTAGGAATTCGAGAAAACGGTTGAAATTTTGGCCCCTGTATGTTTAGGACACTATTATGGAATTCTATATACGATTCGCAACTTTTTATTTTCAAATTTTGAAAATTTGCCACGTTTTCAAAAACGTGCTATAACTCTTAAACGGTTAGGAATTCGAGAAAACGGTTGAAATTTTCGTCCTGCAGACTTCTAAAAGCGCAACTTTAATTCTCACAAACATCGAAAATTTGCAATTGGAGGGGGTTCGAACTCTGAACCTCTGGTTCCGAAAAACGACTATGCTAGCCACTCAGCTAACGAGACACTAGTTCTGGAAGATTTTGGAACCTCTTACGACGATAAAGGCTGTACCACTTACAGAATTTTTAGACAAACTTCTACCATGGGATCAGGCCAAGCATACTTACACGTAGCACACTTTCTGATAAGTCAAATACATTTCAAAAAGCGTGTGGATTACTTTCAAATAATGTATTGTGATATCACCGGATTTGTAGAAAATTATGCAATAATGTTAAAAAGTCACTTAAAAAGAATTATTTACTTTGATTCTAATTTGTCTATACTACCAGAAACAAACGCAATTTGAAACACGTTCTGTACAGTTGGTAGGAGAACTTGATCCCTACTCTCACATTTTAAATACAGAAAAAGGAAAAGTCTGGTAGTACAATATCTGGTAGGACAACGTAAGCCACCTCCTTTTCAGGGTCGTCTCTGTGCATGAACTTAACATAAAAGATGCAGAAATAAAGGAAATGAAGAAAACAAAAATTTGAGACTCATACTTTGTTTAATGAAATCTTCAAAACTTAATGGCAAATGAGATCCAAGCTTTTAATGCAATACAAAGAGTCTATTCTGAATTAAATACTGTTCGTGGGGTGGGGAAGTCCAGGAAACAGCGCAGTGATATCAAGAAGGCTTCATGGAGTACTATATTCGTTCCGCATTCTTCCTCGTCAGGACACAACTGAATGAGAATTTGAGCTCCTCTTGACTTTTCTGCTCTGCATGAGGATACTTGTGGGGTTTGAAAGGTTCAGATTCAATTGCACTTCATGGAAGTAGGGCCATACAAAACAAAACACCACACATTGATCACATAAGTAGTCATACAAACTGTGCAAAATAACTCAACTAAGCAATAATCACAGACAATAAAGCAGTATTAATCTAAGCAGTATAATTCTATAAAGTAGCATTTCCTATCTACAAGATATCTTTTTAAACAACATTACAGTAACGACTTCCGTTGACACCATTGCGAAGTCTTTTTGAACTTCAGGGAAGTCTACCCGGAAGGGAGCGTTGTAGAAAGCAACTCACAGGTTGCGACGTTTCTAAACGCAGATACTTGTCATAACTTTGAAGAAGCCTAATGACATACATCGCCACTTAGTGTCACAATGACGTCAACGTGAAGTCTCCCTGATTCGCCGTGTTACTTGACGGGAGGGCACCCTCAGGAACTGCTTGCACGGCGCTCGTACGCTTGTGCAGCAATTTCTTGTGAGTCTGAAGAGTTGAAGTCCGGTTGAAGGCTTTCCCACACTCGCTGCACACAAATGGTTTCTCCCCGGTATGGCTCCGGATGTGAGCATCAAGCGTCACTTTCCGGATGAAGGCCTTGCCGCATTCGCTGCACACAAATGGTTTCTCGCCAGTGTGCAACATCTTGTGCCCACTGAGGGTCGCGTTGGAGGCGAAGGACTTCCCACAGTGATCGCACATGAACTTCTCGCCCCTGTGCTTGTTCCTCGTATGGGACTCTAGGGAAGCCCTCGCAGTAAAACCCTTGCCACATTCAGCACACACAAAGCGCTTCGTTTTAGTGTGCAGAAACATGTGGGCGTCGAGACGAATCTTCTCCAGGAAGGTGCTCTGACACACGCTGCACTCAAACGCCTTGTCCCCCGAGTGCACCCGCATGTGTGCCTCGAGGGTGACTTTGTTGTTGAAGTTCTTCCCACACTCGCTGCAGTGGTAGGACGTCTCCCCAGCATGCACCAGCATGTGGCCGTCAAGCCCTCCTTTCTCAGCGAAGGCCTCGCCGCACTCGCTGCATTTGTAAGGTTCTCGGTGCTTCCTCCGCAAGTGCAAATCAAGTCTCCCTCGGTTGCGGAAGTTGTCTCCGCAGATTCTGCACTCGAAAGGTCTCTCCCCGGTGTGAGTCATCATGTGCGCCATCAAGCGGCTCTCGGTCCACTCCACTTTGCCGCACGTCTGGCACACGCACTCCCTCCGGTTGCTCGAGGACTTCCCCGCCTGGAAACGGCCGCCCTCCGAATCTATCTTCTTCTTCAGCAAAGACATTGCAGAATTACACGCCCGTTGCTTCCGGTGGCGCTGCAGGTGACTCTTCGCAGTGAAGACGTTGCCGCAATCCTCACACTCAAACGGCCTCACTCCGGTGTGGGTCCTGCGGTGATAGGAGAACGCGCCGGCGCCTTTGAAAGTCCTGCCACAATCTTCACACACGTACGGCCTCTCCTCGGAATGCGTCGTCATGTGGCGCTCTAGGATGCTCTTCCACTTGAATTTAGCGCCACACTTCTGGCACACATGCTTCACACAAACATGCCTCTCGAAGTTTTGCTTCGTAGGGAACAACCGACTACACTGTTTACAGTGGACAGGTTTTTCTGGCTTTTGATTTTGGGACTCATTTTCATTAGTGTGTTCAGAACGGATTTTCACTGGGGACTTTCTGGACAATGGCTCGGACTCCGGTCTTGGGGCGGTAGATTGGTCACGGTTTTTTGGCTTAATAGTTATGAGATATGAGGCAAGCCCAGACCGTGCGCTGACAACTTCGTTGCTAGTTTTGGGGATGATTGGCTTCAAAGTCACTCTGTTTTTTCTTTGTATTCTATACTTCTTGAGGACATCGGCAGCTCTCCTGGTGATCTGGTTGTCCCCTGCTGTATTGGAAGACGTTTCCTCAGTGCAGAGAAGAGAGTCTGGATTGACACTGGTCTCTTTGGCCCAGCCCTCAATGTGAGGATCTGAGGGCCTTGAGCTTGATGGATTCTTACTGCAAGCTTCACGTGCAATTGGTTTCACTCGTTTTCCTGGTAAAAGTGCTGGATTGGATCCAGTGGAGCGCACAATTAAAAATCCAGCAGGGGGTGCTGGTATAGACCGTGGAATGGATCTTGTTGCTAGTCCTGCAGAGTGTTCTGAGGGGCCTGGGGTTGCTGGGTTTCCTGGGGCTCCTAGAGGCACTGGTGGAGATCCTGGAGTAGATCCAGAGGCTGGTGGATTCACAATCACAAATGCAGGCACGGGTAACGTACTGGATCCCTGGGCCTGTTTGATGTTGACTGGGGGCTTGGTGTTACAACGGACAAAAGCTTTCGGACCACATTGGAGAAATGTAGGCACGGGTAATGTACTGGATCCTTGGGTCTGTTTGAGGTTGACTGTAGGCTTGGTGTTACAATGGTCAAAAGCTTTCTGACCACATTGGAGAAATACTTTCGTATTAGCACTGGAACTCAGCAAGTTCCCCGAGGTACGGAGGCTGACGTCGATGGCAATAAACATGCCTTGTGTAGGGGCATCACGGTTTGGATAGCTCTTCAGATATAGCTGTTTGGCCTCGGTTGCGTCGCCGCCCGTCAACCTGGCCGCCCCAAGGCACAGATGCATGTCTGCAAGCTCTGGCCATGTCCACTTGACGGCACCCATGATGTTCAACTCAGCTCACAGCAACTGCAAACAACGATTAGGAATAAGTGAAATTCAGACTGCTACGTACCATTGCGTGCAGATTCAAACAATTTCTTTTGAGAAAACTCTTTGTTATACATGAAAATCGCACCACATAAAGCAAATAAATGTTGCAGATGATAATAAGAGGATGCAAATAAACGTTAGGGAAATTTTAAACACAGCTCCTTGAAGCTGCAAGAAAACTTACCATGTATCTAACTGGGTCATTTACTTGAGATTTCGATTACACATATGTTAATAAGGTCGTCCTCCCTCATCTTCTGTAAAACAAAAAACACAGTATGGAATTTTAACACCAATTAGGTTCAGGTATATACATACACCCTGCTCTGTCGTTATTTTGTTCAAAAACATAATTTGAACAAGAAATGATTTTGCAGGCAGTACATAAAGGCTACATGTCCAGCTAGGGTAACATATATTTTCTTTGCATTTAACAAAAATCAGGACTTAGCTAACCTAGAAGTGGAATTGGGGTACTTACAAAAATAAGCAATAATTACTACGACACATCCAAAACGCGTACTCGACTAGGCAGAATTTAAAAGACTGTAAAGATAAGGTTGCTTCGGTTCGAAAATAAGAAGGAATTTTCATTATGAATCTCGTAGAACATAAGTTTCCGTGACAAAACAACATTAAAGAGAAATTTTCAAGAATTATGGCAGAATGGCGGCCATTATCGATATGAGAATTAAACCGTTCGGCTTCTTCAGAGTGATCAAACTCCCATAATATTTTTTTGAACTCTAACTCCGTATGCCATCGTTCGTGCGTCTGTACCAAAAGTTTCGGATTTGTTTTCAGCAAAACCTATTTTTTTTTATTTTTTTTTGTGGGCCTGATCTGGCGTAAATTGATGTAAAACTGTGTATGGAACAATGCTGATGCTAGTATGCGGAACTTTGTGCGAGCAGGGAAGTCCATGATTATTCTAATTGCTCCTTCTTTCAGTTTTTAAAATCTAGATAGTAATTTTGTTGTCTCATTGTCACATTAAAGTTTTTTGTGTAATAAAGTGCCTTACACTTTATATTTTTTCAATGTTTCAGTGCATGAAATGGAAAATTGAGATACACTTTAGATAAAAACCAAACAAACTTTACTTCCTATTGACAACCTTTTTGTACACAAGATTATGCTATGTACCGACATTAAGTTTAACATAATTTAGTTCTCAAAGACAGCTGATTAATTACACAGTTAGGACAGTCTCTTTAACACAAGTTCAAAAAATTTCCTGTACACAAGATAAATCACATTTGATAACCAATATCCGTTCAAGCTCTCCACATTGGCACTAAATACCACATATTTGCACTATAATTCCAAAACTCAAGAGTGCAACTTTAGCACTAAGACTGTCTTTCAGTAAAGAGTGTTGATTCTTACATGACATTATTTACAACAATGATTGCTCCACTACAAGATGAAAAGCATAACTTTTACGATAAATAAATAAAGATTATTCATTTGAAGAAATTTATGCTCACAGTAACGTGCACTTAGCACCTACACACACTTTCTCATTCATTCTCGAATGAGCAAACACTTGAAAACACACAACTTTTAAACACTCATACTCTGATTTTTTTTCCTCTCTCTCCTTCTTACGCTCTCTCAATCATTCAAAAATACAACAGCAACAAACAAATATCTTTCAACAAGGAGCCAGCAAGGAATGACCACACATCCATCCTTCATTTCAGATTTGCACCAAAAATAAAATGTTTCAAAATATAATCTGCAAATAAATGTCCAGGTAAGCCAAACTAAAGCACTAAAATGAGAGAGACATTGTTTCCATTTTAAAGAGAGCAAGTAGAAACATCAATCCAAGCACTTATTTAGCAAAGGATCAAAAATGCTTCAGGATTGGAATTTTGTAATGCAATTTTCAATGAACCAAGATCTGATGATTTTAATGGCAAAACAAAAATTAATATATTAAAAATTTCTGTTCACATGCAGTGAGTTCAGAATGTCCTCACTTTCCTAACTAAGGACAAAAACTACTCCTGAATCTTCTTCATTTTCTTTAAATAAAACAAAGTGTTTGCAGTAACCAATTACTCCCTCAGTAATATTCAAAATGATTAACAAGGTATAATATTACAAAGATATTGCAATATCAATTTACGGCATAGGGACTGACTCTCTCCTGTGAACAGCTGCACACACATCACATGCGGTAACAATCCATCTCACTTAACTGATATGTTTAACATCCACTGAGACTGAGATACCTAAACCCCTTGGCAATTTAGCATCAGAATCACATAAAACTGTGATTAAGAAGATGTTTTATCTTCATCCCCTGTAATTCATCTCAACATAATTAATGATCTTGACGATCATACACAAGGTACAATATTTCGAAGAAGTAACATCAGCCAAAGGATCAGATGAATACATATCCCACTAGAACGATAGCAGAACTTTATCGTTTCTGAATGAATGTAACACAAGATCTTGTGAAGTATTGAGTGCAGACATGGAAACACATTCTTACCTGACAGACAAAAATATTCCATTACGCCATTTGTGGGCAGACCAGAAAGCTCTCAATAGAACATCATCATATAAATGTAACTAAGATTTGATTTCAAGTTTAAAAAAAAAAGAAAAAAAAAAAAAAGGGCAACTTTAAGGCTTTTTAAAAAGCATTGCCTTGCATTTATCTTGGCTAAGTACAATAATAATCTTCTTTACATAACGAGAGAAGAAAACAAACATGACATACGCAATAGAAAAAATAACAAAACGATGCTGCTCCTCAGTAGGAAAAAATTGACTAATCGTTTAGGAATGTCTGCACCCCATCACACTATTCAAATAAAAACAAGATAGGTCATGTGCCAAATGAAAACTGATTAACATCGACTACATCAATCCTGCTTTCAAAACTCAATCACAAAGGTACCACAAATTGGTATTGGAAGTTCAGTATGGAAGGACAAAATTTCCATAATACAACTGAATTTTTTAAAAAAAAGTCACTATAATTACTCTATTATCATAATAATCATCATTATTGTGCCACAAAATGCCAGACAAAATGAGACTTCAAAAAGAAAAGAAAAAAAGGAACAGGTTACTAACACAATAAAAGCGACAACATAAATAATTTATGAAACAGATATACAATAACATTAGTAAAGACTATTAAAAAACAAGCTACACAGCTCAGTCAGAAAAACAAATTAGGTGAATAAATGTGTGTTCAATGGAAAACTCAAATAAAACCCTACTTTCTAGTCCTAGAACATTGAACAGCTTGAGGAAGCATTTATGGTAAAGAGACAGCTGCCCAATGTACAACATATGCACACCCTCATACAAATATGACATGCATTCAGGTTAAGAAAGAGAGCACTATACAATTACAGTATTGTCATCTGATGGGTGGCACTAAAAACAAACAATAATATTACAATAAAAGAGTCTTTCGTTGGATGGGCCTCCCCACCAGCCAGATAAGGTATGTGGTAACTTGAGATTCATTTCTTGGCAGGTGTACCTCTTTGGGTAAGGCCTTCAAATCGCTTGAATGTGTAATTTATAAACACCCAATCCTTGTATATGACTTCTCCATCTTGAGGCAGTGGAGCAGCAGCTGAGAATAAAAAATAAAAGTTATGACTGAAAGCAGACAGTACTTTGATGTGTTATGGATTACTCTGCTAAAAGAAGAAAACTTACGAATTTCAAGTTTAACATCAGGGAAGTCATCAAAGTTGGACGTATCATCTATAGATCGCACATCCACAGGGATAGCTGCTGGCCGTTCCCTAATATGGTCCCAATCTACTCCTCTGAAGAAAGGAACTGATTTGAGCTCTTCAAGTCCTCGTTGAGAGCCTAAACGACGATCTGGATCACAGCAAAATCGAACTATGGTCTCCCGTGCCTCCTCTGATATGGGCACTTCTGGTGGAAAAGATAATGTTTCCCTCCAGTTCATTACTTTACGATATGTTTCCTGAGGATTCTCACTACAAAATGGAGGATAACCTATGAAAGAAGAAAAAAAAAAAGAAAGGTAGGATGGTTAAAAACGATTACTGGATCACCCTTTTTTCTTGCAGAGAAAAAATAAGAAACAAACAGAAGAAAAAACAGCTTTCATACATCATCGAAAGCACATTGAGAGTCGATGGAATAGCTGCTAGAAAGGTAAAGAGGAAGCAGGCGAAAATTATTGCCTTCTACAAAGAACATCACTTTAATTACCTATTAGCATTTCATACATGATGACCCCTAAACTCCACCAATCACATGCTGGTCCATAGCCAGCCTGTAAGAACACCTCAGGTGCAATGTAATCTGGTGTCCCAACGGTACTGTAAGCAAGGGCTCTTCTGTTTTTCTTCCAGCTTTCTGCTTTACGTTTGCTATCCATCGGGCTTGAAGCTAGAAAAAATTACATAATATACCAAATTAAAACATGTCTTACTTTGTTAGAAAATGATGAATTCAAGCATTAACTCACTGAAGTCTGATGGCTTGGCTTGGCTGAGATCTCTATAGAAATCTGTCCGATGTGATTTCTTTAGTCCAGTACATAACCCAAAGTCTGATAATTTGATATGTCCCCGAGCATCCAGCAACAAATTATCCGGTTTAATATCCCTGTGAAATGAGATTTAACAGAATATAAGTAACCACTGTTTGAACACTTTAAAGTAACAAAACTCATCAATTAATATAGTGCAACTTTTGAATTATGGAAACCAGCACACACCTATGAATGAAGCCCAATCTATGAATGGAATCAATGGCAAGAGCGGTTTCCGCTATGTAGAATTGAGTACAATCTTCTGACAAAGTGTCTTTCTTCATCAGGAGTGTCATCATATCTCCTCCAGGTAGGAACTCCATGATTAGATATAGATTAATAGGATCCTATGAACAGATGAAGATCATTTGACTAGTTAGGGACAGCCTCAAACGTAATTGTAAAAGAGTCACCAATGTTTCAAGTAGGGAGAGAAGATAAAAAATATATTATAAACTTACCTGAAAGCTATAGAACATTTTGACAACCCACTGATGATCAGCTTCAACAAGTACATCACGTTCAGCTCGTACATGGGCCACTTGCTCTTTCTCCAACATGTCTGCCTTACGTAATATTTTCATTGCATAAACATGCCCAGTATCTTTCTTCTGGACTAGGCGTACCTGAACAAAATTAAAAGTAAGAAATACGTCTCATTTATATAGAAACTACAATGCTAACAGCAATGTTTCAGTATCAGTTCAATTACCTCTCCAAAAGCTCCTCTACCAATGACTTTTAGAGGATCAAAATCTTCCACTCCTAATCTGGATCGCTTGAGGCGTAAAAATTCTGTCTCTTTCTGAGCATGCTGCAATCTTTTCTCCTGCTTTTGGGCTTCTGACAAGCCCTCATCTTTCAAACTTTCTTCGAGTTTTGCTAACCTGTAAGATAATTGAATGAATGGAAGTAATTTTAAAAAGTTTGATGAATGAAAGTTTATTGTAGGCAAGTTAAATGAATGAGTGAAAGAACCATTCAAAACACAAAGCGCAGAACTGTGTGCAGGATTTATACCTTTGCTTCCGCTCCAAGTGTTGGGCAATTAGATTAGAATAATAGTTTTCAAGGGTCACTTTTGCCTTTGTGGCTTTGTCCAGAGTGTGGCCACTGAATCTTATGGTGTTGTCTGTGGCAGTCATCTCCAGGACCCCTGCAACAAAATAAAAGGATTGCAAATGAGAAACTGAACAAAGAAAGAAGAAAAACAACCAGCTGTCCTATCATCTGTCCAGTCAATCCACTGCCACCGGGCTGTACACTGTGAAGCCGCGGCTAGCCGGTTCCGACACTCGTCCACAGGAATACGATAACGACGAGGACGAGGGGGGTACTTAGCACGCATTGCGCAAGCAGCACGGCGCAGCGCGGCGCAGCGGTCAGCCCGCAGCGCACGGCACGGCACGGCACGGCACGGCACGGCACGGCACGGCACCTTGCCGCTCCGACACGCGAAACTAGAGAGAACTATTGCAATCGACGACAACCTGGGCACCACCTAAATAAATAGAGCGCCAGCCAGCCGGCCAGGTACAGCATCTCCATGTCTGGGCACCAGTTAACTGGACAGGGCGCCAGACATCACAAAAGGTTTCAGCTCCAGGCACCAGCTGACCTGCAGTTGGCTGAGCGCGGCCCCAGCTGAGCACGCTCATCCCCACAGGACTCGATTCGATCCTGGACTGTACATCAGCTGACCGAACAGCTGCGCGGAGCGACGGCGTTCGCCTTGTCATCTCCAAGGCTCCCGAATCTCGAATGCTGGGCGGCTGCAGCAAAGATCTTTGCATGTCATTGAAGAGAGGATGCAGTTCGGTCCATTATTTTGGCAGTGACTGAACCCCGGGACCAGCAACGCGAGATGACAGCGGCGCGTGTCATCGACGACATCCACGGTTTGTGTTTCACCCGGTGGTGCTGCCGGCAGTCTACCACTGGGACATTCATCGGGAGCAGCTAGGTAGCTGACTGCACCAGCAGCACGTCCAGCTATTGCTGACTGGACCGCTCTAAGTTGGTCACTGCCGGCAGGCGAGGCGGGTGCACGCCTAGCAGACTCTATGTCACGCAGAGACGGGAAACTGGTGATTGGTTGGCTCTAGAGCCCGCACTAGCGCTTTCTGTCTCTGTCGCACTCACTGAACTCTAACGGCGGGACAGAGAGAGAGACAGATGCAAAGCCCGATCAGAGCCCACCACTTTTCCGTCTCTAATGTCGCGCCGCACCGCGACGCACGGCGCCGCGACGCTCGTAGCTCCTGGCTGCTCACCGTCTCGCCAGCGCCGCCATCGCCTCGGGAGGGCCGCGAGCCGCGAGGCCCCCAGCAGCGCCGGGCCCTTCCTGGCGGGGCCCTTCCTGGCCGGGCCCGTCCTGGCCGGGCCCTTCTTGTCGGGGAACTTGACGCGCGCGAGGCGACCGCGACGGGACGGACCGCAGTGAGGGCTCGGCCCGCGCTTGTCACTGCGAACCGACGGGAACGGAGAGCAGCCCGCGTCCGACCCCGACCCCGACCCGGAGGACCCCGACCCCGAGCAGTCCGAGGAGCACGCCGACCCCCGCGACCTGGCCGTGCACCTACCTGGAGACTGTCTCCACCAGATGCGGAGGGGGGGCAGCCCCCAGGCGAGCACCTTGCCGCACGGGGCGCACATGGCCACTGGGGCCGTCCTGTCCTGCCGGCGGCCCCGCCCTGCCCGGCCCCGCACCGCCGCGCTATCACTCTGATAACGCCGCGCCAGGACTAGAGCCAGGACCCCGCGCGGGGCCTGCCAGGAGGGGCGGGGCGGGGCGGGGCGGCGAGCGAGCGGTGTGTGCGCCCTGCCCAGCCCAGTCGCCATGAACAACACGTGTGAAGGCGAGGAGGGGGAGGGGGGGGGGGGGGGGGGGGGGGGGGGGGGGGGAGCCAGGCGAGGCTAGGACCCCGTCCCGTCCTGTTATGACAAAGGTACTCGCACCGCCAAACAAAGGAAGCACCCGAGCCAGTCCGCGGCCGAGAAATATACCGTACAGGACTTGGCCTCCAAGTTGGCCTCTCATCCTGTACGAGGTGGGGCTGCTGGTGGGCCTGGTGGTGGGCCTGGTGGTGGGCCTGGTGGTGGGCCTGGTGGTGGGCCTGGTAATGGGCCTGGTAATGGGCCTGGTGGTGGGCCTGGTGGTTGGCCTGGTGGTGGGCCTGGTGGTGGGCCTGATGGTGGGCCTGGTGGTGCGCCTGGTGGTGGGGCTGGTGGTGGGCCTGGTGGTGGGCCTGGTGGTGGGCCTGGTGGTGGGCCTGGTGGTGGGCTCGGAGGGGTGGCCGCGGTGAAGCCCTAGAGCGGCCCAGCCTTGCCCAGCCTCGTCTGGTCGAGCCGCATGACATGACGCATCTGTTGCGCCTAGGGCGGGGTGCGGGGCTGCACCGCCCTCCCCTCCCCTCCCCTCCCCTGCCCCAAGGTACGCCCTGGGTGGGGGACCTGCACTGCAGGGATCCACTCCTCATGATCAAGGTCAGGATGTCGTCGAGGAGAAGCGCCACGCCCACCCGCACCCCCGCGGTGACCACGACTAGCAGAGGGGCGGGGCGGGGCGGGGCGGGGGGGGGGGGGGGGGGGGGGGGGGGGGGGGGGGGGGGGGGGGGGGGGGGGGGGGGGGGGCGGGGCACAGTGACCGAGCTGGACTGGGCTGGACCGCTGTGTGCCGTAGTGCAGCGAAGCGGCACGCGGCACAAGGCAAGACGTGTGCGAGATCTCAAGATCATGTTCTGATCCGCACTCCGCCTGGCAACGTCCCGCCCCGCCACGCCACGCCCCGCCCCGCCCCGCCCCGCCACGCCGCCCACCCAGCTCACCTGGCGACCTAGAAGCCAGCGGCGATATGAGCACGACTAGTGAACAGATGTGACGCGACGCCACGCCACGCCACGCCACGCCACGCCACGCCACGCCACGTCGTGCGTACGAAGTGAGAGTGGCCCAGTGACGTCAGGAGCCACGAAATAAGGTGACAAGAAAAGATAAACAAAGTGCGGGTCGCAAGTATTGACACGCGTCGCGTCGCGCCGGGCAGGAGCGCGCAGGGGCGGGCAGGGGCGGGCAGGGGCGGGGCGGGGCGGGGCGGGGCGGGCAGGGGCGGGCCCAGCCTCGAGATGTGAGATAACAACTCGGAACGAGCCGTCCTCCATGTTGGTGGCCGATGCGTCCACTCACGAAGCGCCCCGCGCACGTACGGACTTCCTTGTCGGCTTATTATTATGTTAAAGATTACGTGGGTCATCTGTAAGTTAAGTTCCAAACTTACACTACATTGCAACATGGGCCATCATCCCGTGGTAGCAACCTCCTGCATCCCTTCCGAGATCAAGTTGTTTACAAACATCTCCACTCCCCACACCCAGAAAAAAAAAAAAAGAAGAAAAAACACTGCTTTGCGGCCCGAATATGAATGATGTATTCGTACTTGACGATTCGAGGTTACTAAATTGCAACACGAAAGGAAAATAAAATGAATCTGAATCATTTCATCCTACTGCTCCAGAGCGCTCTGACGTCACAGGTCACGTGTCGAGCTCGTAAGTATGCATCCACTTTCTGTCGCAGCCAATATGAGGCGGTCGCTGCCTTCTCAAGAACCGAACAAGCCCGGTTTTCCGTGCATTCCCATTGCCTGGAACCTCTAACCTTAAGGAAAATATTTTCTCCACGGGGCCATGCTAGCAGAACTGTTTTTTTCTCTCGTGGGCGCTGATGGTTTTGGTAAAAGCATATCAGGATGTGGAAAATACAATAAAAGCAGGGCGGCGACAGCGGCGGGCCGAGACGGTTCGAGACGGAATAGAAAATAAAAACAATTCGCAAGAAAAGAATTGATCCATCTCAAAATTCTGCCTAATGAAGAGACTTTGCATGTAGCCAGGACCCAATTCCATTCTTTTGAAGTTGACAAGTACTTTGCGTCTCATTTCAGATTCCGTGGTTCACGGAAACAACACCCGGCTCCCCCAAATAGCCTCATTCGATTCACTCCACTCCCCGCCGCTATCGCTCCTCATTCTATCCTCCACTCTTCTCTTCCGGGTGAATCGACCCCGCCTGACTCACCGCAAAAAGAAGAGTTCTGTAAAATTACGAACAAACAGTTGGAAGAAAATGGCCGCCGATTTAAACGTAAATTTACTGCGCTTTTTATTTTGCGAGGCGTTCCCTACCGTCATGACGTATCTATGGTATTTGGAAATGTTGGAAAAATTACATTTTTCCCATGAGCTACAAATTTCAAAATGACTTATTCACGCCACATTCGAGCCAAGCGATAAGCGATACAAGTTGTGAAATTACAAAGCATGAAATTTGTCATAAATCTGTTGAAATATTGTAGGATACGATCGATGATGAAAATCCTGAATATGAATATGACCCCCGAAAATGTTAAGGACTGACTACTTTGTCGTAAACTTTACAACTCCTCGTTAAAGTTACGACCTTTTTATTTTATAGTTCGTGAAGTTGGCGCTCTGATTGGTGCAGACCGACAAGGAAGATGCCAAGCAAGCGCTGTGTTCTGAAGTGCCGTCATGACCACAGTAAGTGACGAGTAAGACTTAAACATTACTTGTAGAGGACAGTTACGGTTGTTATTCCCGTAAAATATAATGGTATTTAGAGCATCTTGTCTTCAGTTAAGAGAAATAATTACCAGATTAAAAACAGAGTGGTTCCGCAATCGCCACCATTTTAAAATTATTTTTTTTTAAATCTATGATCAAATTAGCATACTTTTAAAACCAGTGACGTGGAGATCGCTTTGCGATGCCAACTCTCTATCTCTCCCCACTCGTCCCTGGAGGCGAGCGAAAGAAGGCAAGGCTCGGCTCGGCTCGGCAGGCCAAGCGACGACAAGCCAACGGGACTCTGTTCTAGCCACAACCAACCACTGCTGCTCGAACAACCTCCTTCATTACAACCTCGAAGAGGAAGAACAAGAGGAACAAGAGGACGCTGCTTCGGCCAGTCCTGGTCACGACCAGAACGGAGAGCGGACACGACCAACCAAAACCAAAACACAGTCGGCCGGAACAGTCAGGCGTGAGTAGTGTGAAATGAACGTGCTCAGTTGGCAAAACTGGTTGATGCCCGCCGGTTTGCGCGATTTGCTGCCAGGTGTTCCTTCAGCCCGAGGGGTGGGGTGGGGTGGGGTGGGGTGGGTTGTCAGGCCGGCGGGCACTGTGCGAGTAGCACGGCAGAACGCAGGCATGCGCAGGTCTTCAAAATCCGGAGGAGGAAACAAGTCCTCTTCGACCTTCAACGAGCATAGCATCGGATCAATGAAGGCCTGAGGATAAAGTAGCCGCCGGCAGGCAGGCACTCCTAGTCGGGGCGCGGCGGGGCGGGGCGGGGCGGGGCGGGGCGGGGCGGGGCGGGGCGGGGCGGGGCGGGGCGGGGCGGGGCGGGGCG